>VZRE01011750.1:419396-436339 GCA_013396775.1 Cephalopterus ornatus
ATTGAGGCGGGCGCGGGCGCGGTCACTGTCACGGGGGGTGGGGCCACGTCACGCCGCTTCCCCGTGGTAACGGGCCGCCGAGATGGCGGAGGAGGCCGGGCCGGGTCGGCGCGGGGATCGGGATCGGGATCGGGATCGGGATCGGGATCGGTCGGCGGACGAGGGGCCGGCCGAGCGCGGCCCCGGCGCGGCCTTTCACATGTTCGTGCTCATGGAGGACCTGCTGGACAAGCTGAAGCTGCTGAGCTACGAGGAGGAGGCGCTGAGGCGCCACAACATGCGGCCGCTCTCCAGGTGCTCCTTGGCCCGCGCCGCCTCCTGCGGGCGCTGGCGCGGCAGCGGGCGGGGGTCGGCGGGGGAGGAATCCCAGCGGGCGGTCAGAGCCCAGGGAAGGGAGAAGGGGAGGTCCCGGCTGGCAGGTCCAGCCAGGTCCTGGCTCAAAGCGAAACCACCCGGAGGCACGGCTTCCCGCGTCATCTGGAAGCTTTCAAAACGCCGGAGGCTGAGATGTGATAAGTAAATAGCACTTGAGCTTCTGTTACGATCTGCTTAAATATTGCAGAAAGAACTTCAGATTCGAGTATACCCTTGAGCAAAATTAAAACTCACGCAAGTTATCTGTTGATACCAAAACCTGATTTTATTAATTGCTAAGAGATGCTAAAGAGAAAGAGGGGAAAAAATAAGAAAAGGTGGAAAAATGCGGAGATTACGTTTTAGGAGCAGAGAAAAGTTACCACCTTACTACCGTTCTGCCGTGCCGGTGTGTGTGTGGGGAAAGCAGTTTTCTGCCTTTTTTTTTTTCTCTGTCTCTGCTGTCTTCGATGTTATCTCTGTAGCAGCAGAGTGTCTTAACAGCCTTAGTTCTCTGGCATGCATCCAGGATGTGGTTTCGCCACTCACGCGGAAGTCTTGTCCCAGGCCGTGTCGGGTCTCAGTTCAGCCGAAACTCTGCTGAATTTCCTAGGTCGGAAAATATGGTCAGGGTAGAGGGATATAACTCCCGCATGTGGCACGGTGGGTCTCAGTCCCCTCCAGGCCGGCAGAGTTCCAGTCTCCGGTGGCAGGTAGGCAGCAGTGGTGGCGGAGAAAAAAGGCGAGGGAAGTGGCTGGGGGGAGAGATTCTCGGCTGCAGTAAGCAGTTCTCTCTCCCTTTCCTCTCCCCTGATTTTCCAAAATTTGTCCTCAACTTTTATAGTGTTCAGAGGAGGTTGTACGTGGTTTCTTGGCGCGTAGCCCTATTCAGGTGGTCGGAGAGATATGATAACCACAGACAATGGCAGGATCTTTTGGCAGGAAAAGTCCCGTGGGAAGTTCTGGCGAGAACTTCTGGCAGAAAGCTGGCAGAGAGTTTTTGGTAGGAAGTTTTTGACAGGCACAATGGAGAAACATTATTTTTTGTATTTCTATACTATCTGTGTGTTACACCTTCCCTGCCCCTGACAGGTACTGGATATCTGCATACCAAGGTACCTGTGCCAAAAATAGTTCTACCTGAATTCTAAATTATTCTGATTTTCTTGAATTCAGAGTAACTATTCGTGGAGAGTGTGTATTTTTTGACCCTTTACGAAAAGGGTCTTGGATCCGTTCTTGTTAAGTCTGGTTTTTCATATCCAGTATATATTTGTTTCATATGTTTTTGGTTTTTTTTTTAATTCATTTACTGTGTCTGTAAACAGAAGGGTTTGGTTCTGAGTAGCCAAGTGTGAATGTGGTTTACTGCGTATGTGGTGTACATTTTTGGGGGACTAACTGCGGTCTGGTACTATGGACTGAATTCTTGTTAAGACAAGATATTTGAATTTAGTGTGATCCAAAGCAGATCTGGTTTGTCTAGGTTGCTTTCCGAAGGAACCCAAGGCACAGTAAGTGAGGATGGGTGGAAGGATCTCTTCAAAACATGCTCCTGATTTTTGTCCTACACTGTAAATCAGTTGTCCTGTGAAAAATGCCCGATATTTAGCAAAGTCTTAGCTCCTTCATGACCTACAAGTTATTGGCAATTGCAGATTTTTGACTTGGGATTCTTTTGAGCTTTAAGTATTTTATTATATGCAAGGGATACTTGAATATTCATTCAAGAATCTATTGCATAGGTTCTCAATTAGCCAGTGGTAGTATTTTTATGAAGTGATGGGATTCTGCATCTCTAAAATGGTAACAGAATTGAGCTCATTTGAGACTGGTCAGGTAAACAACTCCTCCAAGTTGGTCCTCAAACAAGAGAAGTAACTTGGATTTGTGTGGGAATGTTAATTTGGTGTTTAACCGAAGCTCTATAATCCTGCTGGAAAAAGAGAGGAGTACCCAGTTTCCATTTGATTCCTTGGAAGTTAATGTGGATTAATCGCTTACTCAAAGCTGGAAACAAGTGAGCTGAATGGAGAAAACTTAGTCTGCTGTGATTATGTGTGAAACCAGGCATCCTGAATTTAGTTCAGATGGATTGTTCATTGAGAAAGTCGGGTAAAGAAACTGCTCTGTGGTGTGTGCTGGCCTGTAATGCTGTAAGAGCTCCAGGAGCTCAAAATATTTGCCATTCTTCCTTGCTTTTTAAACAGGCACTACTTTGCGCTGCCCACCAATCCTGGTGAGCAGTTCTTCATGTTTTGCACCCTCGCCGCTTGGCTGATCACGAAAGCGGGACGTCCCTTCGAGCAGCCCCAGGAATGCGATGACCCCAACGCGGTGATATCGAACGTGCTCTCAGAACTGCGGTCGTTCGTAAGTGTTGAACGGGCCGTTTTCCCAGGCGTATATCAGACATGTGCATCGCCTTCAGAAAGAACTGCAATCACATGCTTCCTCTCCTTCCTGTTTCTGGTCGCAAGGACCAGATAGACTTCTATTTATAAGTTTCTACTACGTTACTTAGTTAATTGGAAGTTTATACACTATACCTACTTGCTAATTTTTTGTAGCACTGCAGAAAATGGTCTTGTAATATTATATATGATTCCAATTACTTTTGTTCTACAAAATGGATTAAACTGGGTTTCCTTTTTGTAGTGCCACATATGTTGCTCATTTATAGTAGAATAATTTACAGAGGTTTTATCTGGAAAGTTTACACAGTGCTTGTGATCCTGCTCTTGCCATAGTCAATGGTATAATTCACAGTGAAGGAAATAGTTTAGAATAGTGTTCATGTTTTCTTCTTTTTTTTTGTTAATGAGTAAAAGGTTGTATAAACTGCCAGGAACTATTGGGATTTTTTTTCAATATTAAAAAAAAATAAAAAAAACCCAACAAAAACAAAGGTCAGGAGAAATATATCAACCTACAGGAAGTGTGATCTTATGGAAGATTATACTACAGTGGAGCTGTAAATGATGTTAAGACTGTTCTCTAAAGGAGTTAAACCATAACAAACTAACATTTTTATTCTACAGGACAGCAATAAATAAAAATATTTTATACATAAAATCTGGAGCAAACAAGACAATGTTGAAAAGCTGGTACTTAAGTCTCAGTACTCCAGTTTCTCCATGTCTGTTTTTACCTTGCCAGCTTGTCACTTGTGTGCTTGACCATCTGTCTGTCTTGTGGCTTCTGACTCTTCTGCTCCCTATGAGTATCCTCGTTACCCCATGCTTTAAGATTTCTGCACTGCATCTGTTCCTTGGGATGTTTTCCCTTCTGTTGCCTGACTGGAGCTGTGTAAGGGGAGAATGTGAATTAACATTAATAATAATCTTCATACACGAGGGACACTTTGGTTTTAGCGTTAAAAAATCCTGTCTCCCTGCAAGGAAACTCACATCAGTGGGCCCTTAATAAACAGCACATCTCTTTATTTTAGGGAAGGCCTGTGGATTTTCCTCCCTCAAAATTAAAGGCTGGTTGTGGAGAGCAAGTGTGCTATGTTCTTGATTGTTTAGCTGAAGAAGCCTTGAAACGCACTGGCTTTAGCTGGAAAAGGTACAATACACTTTTAAGCATCCTCCCTTATGTATTGTTTTCCAGCAAACAGATGTAAGTTGTAATGATAAAGACAAAACGTAGTAATGACTAAAAATGTTTTACTTGACGTTTCATGAGATGTAAAATTCAACTAGGCTTGAAGCACTGGGACCAATTAATTCCTAATGCAATTTTACACAACTTAGTCTATTACCAGCAAGCTTGAGTTTGGACCATTAACAGACTTAGCTAATTAAGATTTAACTGATGACCTTTTTTTGGTCATTTCCCTATGCATAACTCCTTGTTAATCTGATAGTTGAGTTGAAACATTTAATGTCCTTTTAGGTTCTATCAGTCAGTTCTTAACCTCTTCAACTGGAGGTATGCACAATGTGATCATGTTACAAGTAGGGTACAGTAGTTTTATTTAATATGAAGGAAATTGCAGGAAAAATTAGATCACAGATAATTTCAAGTGTATGAAAATGTCTTTAAAAGTGTTCTTTATTTCATTCCTTCACTCTGATGAGTTTTGAAATGGATGTAACAAAGTAATTTCTACCTTAGAAATACTTTCCTGTTACTTCTGTTTAATACACAATTTCCAATTTGGGCTGAAAATAAGTCTGTGGTGACTTGCACTTGAATTTTAAGAGGTTAGACCAAAAGAGAAAACCAAAATTTACTCCCCAGATGTCTTTGTAGTATGAATGTACTGCACTGCTTGGCATAGTATATAACTCTTACTTTTAAGACAGTCCAAGATAAACAATGACTCTTAAGGCTGTTAATTTATTTGTTTAAATATGCGAGATGCTAATCACTGTCTCATAATCCACACCATCCATACTTCTCATGAAATGTTTTGTTTGCTAAGGAGCAATTTACAGAGATATTTACAATTTACTGTATTTAAAAGCTCTGCTGTTCTTTGAATTAATTTCAGGCCAGCATATCCAACAGAAGAGCTAGAAGAAGAAGAAATAACAGAAGAAGATACAGAATTAACACTTAATAAATTGGAAGAGGATGTCGCAGTAGGTTTATGTCATTGCTTTTGATGATACTAGTATTGGTCAGCTATGGGCAAATTTTTATTCACTGTTCATTTTGTTTGGCTTTGTTTAAGAAGTCCTTTCTATTAGCTGTTGAGATTTTTTTTCCCTGTGGCTCCATTCTTGCATCATCAGATTCCCTGTAGTTTTTCTTGCTTTTCAGATGAGGTTGTTAACTCATCAAGACAGAGCACATGTTCTTATGTACAGTGGAATCTAACTATGCACTAAAAGTCACAGAGATTCAGAATTATTTGTGTTCTACTGATAAAAACTCTTGATGTTAAACAAAACTTCAGTCCCTGTTTACAGAATTGGCTAATATTTGGTTAAAATTTGCCCAGTGCTTAATTGAGTGCTCACTATTGTACCTTAGATTTCATGCAAATATGAAAGAGTAACTTTGGTATTTAGTTTGTCTGAAGATTTGGTAACAGAGTAGATGGAGAAGAACAACTGGAAATAAAATGTTTATTTAAAAATACCAAAAAAGACCTAAATAAAGGTTGCAGAATTGTTGTAGACGAAGGTCACAGGAGCTCATTGCTATATATTCCAAGAAAGCAACGGTAATAGTATTCCATCATTCATTCTGTCTGAAGAGTAAGTCTTTCTGTGTGCTTTCAGATACCTTTTATCAAAAAGATGGCAATGTTTGAGGATCCTACTATTTAGTCCTACTTTTTAACTGTAATAATGACAGTGAAGTTGTCATGGCTATGAAACAGCCTATGAAATACACCTGTAAGTTCTGATATGCTTTTAGGACTTACTGATGGATGGATGTTGAAGAGAAGTTCTTTTCTGGCTGACTGACTTTCTCAGAAGATTAGTTTTATGAGAGATGGAGTCTCACTGTAAACTGGTAGCTTAATGTGATCACAAGACATTGGCCTGTTAACAGGCATGTTTGTCTCCGTTAAGTGAGTCTTTTTGCTGCTGACTTAAACAAGATTTTTCTGGAGAGGAAATTAGCTGAGGACAATTAAAGTGACAATTTCAAAAAGAAATTAGTTTCACATGTGATTTCTTCAAAAATTGATGATTCTGTGCAAAATGAATGTAGATCAAAACCAAAATACTGAAAGCTGTGAGCCTGGGAATGGTCACTTCCCATGTCAGTAGAAATTACTTGAGGGAAAAACAATTTTCTGGAATGCTAAGGCCCAGCAATATTGGATAGAAAATGCCACAGCTATCCCACTTTTGTGTTCAATTGGTTCGGAAAAATTAAGGTCGGAAATGTTGGAAATAGAGTGTCAGTAATGTTTTCATATGGTTCTGATTATAGTCCCAATTTGTAGGGCACAGTAGTCCACAATAATGTAACAGTTGAAGAGTTTACTTCTCTTCTTCCTTTTCTCTCAGTTTTCCTAGTATTACATTATTTTGCTTATTTTTGTGAGCCAAGAAAAATTCCAAACTTCTATTCTTAAATTTCATACAATATGCAAATATTGTGGTGTGGCTGTCTGGTTACATTTTTATCAGCTTTCAAGTCTCCACAGAAAAAGGTTTTGAATAATTTTGAGAAGAATAAGAGACATTCTGTGTTGCATTTTTGACCAGCCTCAGAATCGTGAGCTGTTGGCTAAAAGGTTTAAATAGGAAAACAGTCATCTATCTGCTCTTTTCTGTACCTTGTTAAGGTCTAAGCTGCTTAAATGGGGAAGCAGGCATGAAACAGTTAACTAAAGCACATCTGAAGCCCTTCAAAGAACCTCTGGGTTTGCTGTAGGCCATTATTTTCACAACTGACATGTTCTGTTTGGCTCTTCTGAATGTATGTGTTGATAAAACCATTGAGGTTTTGTTACCTTACTCGGTATTTCATTCCCAGGTGGTTTGTACCAAGTGGATACTCAAGTTTTAGAGCCCCCAGTGGTTCTACAGGGACTAATTATAGGCCAGTGTAGGTTTTTTCCCCCAGTCCATTGTTGCTGCCAGTATATTGATATTAGCTGTATCCAGAATTGAATTTAGGAATATTTGCAGTAGTTAAATGTTAGCAATGAGGTTCATTGGTTTTTCTTTGGTTTTAATTCTTCTGAATAAAAATGATGAGGCAGAGACAAGCCTACTCTGTAAATCAGAACTGAAAAAGCTTTGTAAATCTTATGGAATTGGGTAGTCTGTACTACGTGGCCAGCAGTAGCCAGTGAGGCTGGGTGCGCAAGGAAATCTGCACAGTTTGGTTTCTCAGTTTTGATAACTAGTCTTGTTGTTTTGGTGGGATGGTCTTTTAAGTGCTGCACAAATACGTATTGTCCATTTAGCAAAACATAGTCCCAATCTAGTCACCAGAAATTTCTTACAAGTATTCAGGGATTAGGGGTCAAATATGCCAGAAGAAAACAGTGGTTCCTGTTGGTTACAGACTGGGTAGAATAGAAGAAAGAGAAATAAGCTCCAAGTCTTGAAGGGTTCTTCACTAAGACCTGTGTTATTGCAGCTTTCATGATTTATCTAGAAAGGAGGTGGATGATGAAATTTCAACTTCAGTGGAAAAGCCAGTTAACAGGGGGACAAAGATGTATAAGGGTGAAGTGTATGGGTGATGAGATGGCAGGTGAAATACAGCGTAGATAGATGGAGGGTAAAGCACAGAAAATGCATGTTATGGGTGATGGGATCTGGGCTGATCATAGTCACTGAAGAATGCAATTTTGAGACTATAATAGAGAATTCTGTAAAACTGTCAGCCCAGTGTGTGGTCTCACGGGCAAGAAAGCAAACCAGTTGCCTCAATTTCAGTTGTGTTATTCTGAACACTTAAAATGTGGCATCATTCTGCAACTCCAAATATGTAGTGCAAACAACATCTTGAAAACTATATTCGGGTCTGGGTGTGGCTTGGTGTTTGATTTGTTTTTATTTGTAAGGTAAAGCTTCAAGAAACATGTAAAAAATTGCAGTTACCATACAACTATTGATAATGGCCCATTTGATGTGAGAGGGCTTAGGTTTAGGGGGATTTTTTTGGTTGCTTGGTTTATTTTTTTTAGTACTGTGGCACTCTGAAGGAAATATGGGGTAGCTTTTGTCTTTCAGCTTGTCCCAGGTATTGTGTCTCTTCATAAGCTCCAATATCATAAACTCTCCATGTCTTGTTTTGTTCAGAAATACGGAATTAAATACTTCTTGTTCTGTTCTCCTGCAAAATAAAACTATGGAGAAAGATTATACAGTACTTACCGAAGTCTTACTTTGCAACTTTCCTTAAGGAAGAAGAATCAGACAACGAAGAAAATTATATTGACCTGAATGTTCTAAAGGCACAAACATACAGATCAGTAAGTTGTTATCCATCGGTCCTCTCTTGAAAGGTTTTTACATCTGTAGCAGCAATTTATTTCTGTTGATTTAAATCTAAAAATCCCCGTGTAGTCTAAGTTTGAAAAAATATTCCAACTGAAATGAATCAGCTTATTTTAAAGGAACCATGTGCAGCTAGTTTCTAAACTGATATCACTGCAGGACTGCTAGACATATTTGCAAGAGATTTTTTGCAGAAACTTCTAGGGAAACATGATATTAGTTTCTTGAATGTATTTTAAACTCACAGGCACATGCAAACACCATGTATTGTAATTTCTTGTTATATATATTTAATTCTTTTACATTTTAAGTATGGTGAGAAGATATATTATAATTCCTAATCTTTAGGAATTCAAAGAAAGGCATTAAAGAAATCTGTTATGTCTGTAGTACAGATCATTCTTGATATAAATATTTTTCTAAATATGAATTAGAATGATTTCTTACAGTTCTCACTGTGCATAACGATGATATTTCCTATACAAACTGTGATTTTTACACAGGACATGACTGAAACTTCAAAGCAAGAAGAGATTTTACAGTCCACGACAGATGCAGCAGAGTGGAATCTGGAAGTGGAACGTGTGCTTCCACAGCTGAAAGTTACAGTCAGGACTGACAATAAGGTACCTGAGAATGGATGTGTGTGTGTACACATGGTGATTAACATGTTATTTCAGTGAGTGTTGTTTACTTTCCATTTACAGTTTTTGTCTTGTCATGCCAAGACTCGTGAATAAATGGGCTCTCCAGTGCTGTCTTGTCTTGCACCTTTGCCGCTTACTTTGACCATAGAAGGAAGAATTTTCAGTAGGGTGTTTTTTGGATATTATATGGTATTTTTTCCCGCTACTTACGGGGCACATTATTTCTGTATATTTACTTCTATGTATTTATTTCTATATATTTGCTCAGTGGAAACTTCTTCAATCCTTTGACATTTCCAGTGTATTCACACTTCTGAAAAATTATACCCTCAGTTTACCACCTATAAAATCATTGTCCTGGAAGAGAGCTGATGAACTCTTTCAACTGTTCCATTTGTCAACCACAAATCAAAGGTTGATTGTATGGAATTCATCTTTCTGAACTTTACATGACAGTAAAGTTGATCTTTACCTCTGATCTGGTCATTATGTGCTTTCTTTACGTTTAGCAAAAAGAAATTTTTCCACGGACTTTGCTTACCGTATCCAGATAACTATTTCAAGGTGAAATTCATCATATGTATATATCATATATGTATTTATCATGTGTATTTCTCTCCAAAATCTGTTTCAAGTAGTTTGCAGTGAGCAGCTTAGAAGTAGACATCTACCTTTGGCAAGACCAAACCTAGGACCTATTCCTGGCGTTGCCATAAGCATTCTTTCTAGGAGCTTCTGTAGGACACACAGATGAGTGCAGTATTGAAATCGTTCATTTGTAGTGACCCAGCTACTTGGGGTTTTGGAGCAATCTGCAGCAGGGATATATCAGCACAATACATATACAGGAATACAATGAAAGATAATTAGCTTGCCAAAAATAGGAGGAGCTGTCAACTGTCTGCTGAACGGCTTGCCTGTCTTACCTTATCCTGCATTCTTCTATGTGAAGAATTGCCTGGTTCAAACCATTTTTCTGTGATTGGTAGCAAGCCCATATGTTGCAGAGAACATGATGCTTGATTCTCACAGTAAGGAATTAAAACTTAATAAAGACATACATGAAAAATTAAAGCCACTGTAGGATCTAAGGTTTACTTTATTCTAGCTTAATGCACCATCTCTTGGCTGTAAGGACTGTGTCAAAATGAACATGAAAAGAGGATTATTCTTTTTCTAGCTTCTGTGCTATCATGCTTTCAGAAATAGCTGGATAGAAGTGTTTGGCCTTTTTCCATTCTACAAGAAAAGCATCATATTCTGTTTCCTAAGCTGTGCATGTAAAAGTAGTACCAGAAGAGTGTTAATGGTTTAATCAATGACATTAGAAACTAGAACTTATTTGTAAAGTGCTGTGACAATTCACAGCATGTTTTCTCATCCCCCATCCCTAGTCGATGTATGTTTCCTGTGATTTAGAAGGTGGAAGTAATTTTCCCTCTTTTAATTGTGTCCCATTATCAAAACCAAGTTTAGGTATTTCTGCCTCTTTCATTTCTTTTCATTCTGCTGGTATCAGTAAGGGCTAAAATAGAAAGGGAAGAACTGATAGTCTGGAACTGTAGGATTTGGGCATCTGAAGCATTAATTTTGTCTATGAATAAGCTGAGCTAGTGCAGCTGCATTAAATATTTTCAGTATTTGTGTCCAGAGTGTTTTCTAGCAGTAATAGTTCCATGAAGATCAGACTCTCAAAAGCAGAGCTGCTATAGTATCAGTGAGGATGTCAGTGTTTGTTTATCGATCTCAGTGTCACATGTGACATTTAGGAGATTTACAAATTGTATCACACTGAGCAAGTGCCTCTGGCTATGAACATAGCAGGGGCAGGATGCTATGTGGTAATAAATAAATAAAAGAGAACTGACCCTGTTTCACATACCCGCCTTTGTTTAGTAACCAGAGGAGGATAAAAGTTGTACTTGCCTGTGTTTTAATTTGTGACATCTTTTTTAGGATTGGAGGATTCATGTAGATCAAATGCACCAGCATAAGGATGGAATTGATTCTTCTTTGAAAGAAACTAGGGTATGTCTTGTATGTACAGATTATTTCACTGATCTGTTAGCATTTTTATTTCCTCTTTTATTTAATATGCATTAAGAACTAAACTGATCTCTTTTTCCTTCATTTTATTTGTGCTATTGCTGTTAAATGAAAAAGGGGAAGATATGATAATGATGATTCGGGACAGTGTGACTGGCAAAATACCTTGTGGGAAAGAGTTTTATGTGTGAGGATTAACCGGGATATCAGGATTCAGTAATGTATGCATTACCATAAGTACATGCTGACTACAGAAGGCAAAACAGAATAATGGAATCTGAAAAGAAATGCTGATAAAAACCCCCGAATACTCTCAAATACTGTTGCTGGAGTAACATACTGACACTGACATTTGTGATGGAAGCCGTGAAGCTTGAAATAGGTGTTTTGGATGTGGGCAAACCAGAACACATTGGGAATAATTTTTGTTGGCTAAACACAGCATTTCTGTACTATTTTTCTCTCTCACTGTAGGCTTCCATATCCTTTCTTAACTACAGCACCATTTCAATACTCTTTGTATACTGTCTGTAATACTGTCAACCCACAGAATGTGATTTTCTAGGGTTACCTTGACAAACTCCATACTGAGATTAGCAGAACATTGGAAAAGATCAACAGCAGGGAAAAGTACATCAACAATCAGTTGGAGCACTTGATTCAAGAATACCGTTCAGCCCAAGCCTTGCTGAGTGAGGTATTGCTGATCTTTTGGCGTTGTCTTCTCTAGTATTAACGTGCTACTAAGTGAGGGTAGAGGCCAAGAAGAAGTGGGGTGAGTTATCTATGAATTTTGCTGTTGGATATAAAGCAGGGGACATGTTGATTGGTTATAAAATTATATTCTTCCTAAGCTAAACTAGCAGTTTTTATTCAATTGTTCTACAAGGCAAAGTAAATGGTTTTTGCCTGAGTATTATCTTAATCTGTTCCCAGTCTTGAGCAGCTAGTAAATTGCTAGTTCTGTTTTCCCTGTGCAGTTCACACATCTGTCAGGACTGGAAAAGCTACAGTCTCAGTCCATCTCTTAGACTGAGTACTTGTGCTAATGTGCACAAAGCACTCTGATTGTTTATTTGCTTTGTTTAGTTTTTATGCCAATAGAATGTTGTCTGAGAAGCTTTTTGATACCCTGGTTAGGAGGCCTGTTTAAGCTGCCTGTTGGCAAGCCCTCCTGTTTGTGGCCGTGAGGACAGTAGGACTTACAGGATTTGACCTCTGTGCTTTCTGTTTGCCTTGGTGTTAAGCTTTTAAGTATCTTCAAGATAGTAATTTAATGTTGACAAAGTACTGTTCTGGGCCTCTCAATTCAGTTCTGTTGTGTTGTGGCAAATTTTATTTATGTTTATTTCCTCATGTCAATGATTAGAAAACATACTCCTTATCTGGTGTGTATTTGGGTAATTACAATTTTGAAAACTGCTTTAAAGTTTTGAATGATAGTCATTACAGGGGCTGATGCTTCAAGCCTGTCCTCATTTGTAAATGTCATTGGGAGTTTGTGGGAGAGTTTCTGGAATTGGAACATGTGAGAGAAAGTTTTGGTGTTTTCTCTGAGCTATCTGCATGCATCTCTTCAACTCTGTCATTACAGCACCAACCATGTTTCTTTCCAGGCTAAAGAGAAGTACCAGGAGGGAAGTGGAGGAGTAACTGAAAGGAGTAGAGTGCTTTCTGAGGTAAAACACATCTTATTTTAAAGCAGTCTTCAGAGAGTTGGCATTTAGTGTTTGCAGTTTAATGAAACCGGTTCTTTCTGATTTGTTCTCATGTTACAGATTAATGTTTGTTAAGGAGAGGTGATCTAGTCCAGTTCCTAAATTTTAAACCCAGGCTGCCACTGGTTTTTAACTCCTAAATTGTGAGCTCAGTTTGTAAATGAGGGTAAATGTTCTGTATTTTATAACCCATATCCTAGAATTATTGAGGAGTAGTAAGTCATATCCATAAATTCTTTGGAAGAAGAAAAGCTTAACTGTTAATTTTTAGTTCAAATTAGCAATTTGAAATTTTCATCTTCCAGGCACTTAAAAGCAATATTTGGCTAAATATTAACTTTTTCCATACATAAAATTATATCCAAATCTGGTTTTATGTTGTGTTTTTGGTTTTTTTTGCCTTTAAATCAGTGCTCTGACAAATTCAAAGAAAACTCTCCAGACTCCTAACTGCCTCCACAAGTTGAGTGTTTCATGGCACGTCATGTAGAATGATGGCCCAATTTCCAAATACTTCAACCCTTTGTCTAATACTGAAATTATTTCTTTTAATGGCTCTGTTTGGGTTTGAGCAACCCACTTTATTTATTAGACAATAAAGTCTCTGGAATAAGTAACATAAAATAGATTACACATTAAGAATGTGCTGGAAATTGTGGAACAAGTTTGAGCTGTTTTAGGATAGAATAGTTCAGTTGGAAGGGACCTACAGTGATCACCTAGTCCAACTGCTGTAGGTAGTACAGCAGTTTAATGGGAATTTTGTAGCAAAGATTTCTAAGCATATGAATTCTGCAGAATTAGAGCTGCTTTCTATTTCACTCTCAAGGAAGTAGGTTTGAACAAAACGTATTTTACAATGACTTGAGATTTATAATGCGTCTGTGCTTTGGAAGCTGATAGACTGATTAGTAATGATGAATATATTAGTGGTTGGCATCCTTCAAAGTATGTAGATGCAGTGGTGCATATCTGAGATAAACTAGACACATTGGATGTTCCTGCTGATCTGCCTTCAGTGCAATAAACCTCAGCTCACTTGGTGATACAGTTACCACTGCAAGTGTGCAGTAATGGGTTTTTTGTTACTGAGAAGGCATATTGAAGCCTTAATAAAGGGCTGCTTTTAAATTATAGACAAAAGTACTGAATTATGACCTTTACTGTTCCGTAGAATGATATATTTGAGTTTTCGTCATTGTCTACAAAGGCAGACTGGTCGGTAGAGAGTCAGTGCTGAAATGCATTTTTATTTTTCGTACATGCGCTTTGCATACCTGTACCTTGCCACCGCCAGCAGCCTTCACTGCTGCACCATCTTGTGCTGCACTGCTGCTTCTCGGGTTTCCACTGACACTTCCAGAGGGGCAGTGGGCATAGTTATTTGGTGACTCTTGGTCTGCAAGGATATTGATTCCTGTCTTCTTCCATCCAGCATCACACTGAGACACTTACATTGTTGTTTTCATTTGGGATGCACAGACTCTCAGTATCTCTTTTTGCTGTAATTTTTTACAACATAAATGTAGTTAAAGTTAAAATAAAATTTTCTGAATGTTTGGAAAAAATTTTTCCTCTGTATTCAACAAGAAAGATGGATTATTTAATTTTTTTTTACTAATGCAGTTATTCAGCAGAGACTTTTTTTTTAACTTGGCATTCATCTGGTTTAATTAAGAAAAAATATCTATTTTAAGATTACAGAAGTATTAGAGAAAGTAAAGCAAGAAACAGAAGAGAAAGGAAGCAGTATGACTGATGGTGGTAAGTATGTTTTTGCTTCAAACCAAACACTCCTTTTCTTAGTGACAGGTACATAATTTGTACTTGATTAAAGAAAAATAGAACAAGAACAATTATAAGGAACAATATGATGGAGCAGCAGCAACATAATAGTGGGAAGTGAGGGGTTAGAAGCAAACTGTGGAGCACAAGTCATTTAATAGCTTTTCACAGGTAAGATGACCCTCTGTTGAAGGTGCTTTCTGTTCTCTGCCAAACTTCAAGTCAGGTATGGGGATGAGGCTTTCAGCTGAGCAAAACACATAATTAAAAAACCTGTCTTAATGCTGATGCAAATCTTTGTGAAGATCTTAGATGTCAAGAAAAGAGCAAAATTATCATTGCCTATTTTTGTCTCTAGAATGTTTTGCATATTAAAAATGATGTATCAGTACAATCATGTCTTCAGAGTAGAACACCCTTTTGTTCATTCAGCTCTTCAATTTTAAGGAGTGAAGTATAGAAAACAATGCTTTTGTGTTAAGTAGCTGTCAGAGTTCCACTGTTTATCTTTTTTTTTTAACAGCTCCTCTAGTGAAGATTAAACAGGCCTTAACAAAATTGAAGCAAGAAACCATTCAGATGGACATACAGATTGGTGTGATGGAACACACATTGCTCCAGTCAAAGCTGAAAGAGAAGTCCAATATGACTAGAGATATGCATGCAACAGTGATTCCAGAAGCCGCAGTAGGTGCCTATTAAAATTATTTGGACCTGACTTGGTTTTGCCCAAAATACAGTTTTCTACCATTTGCTTTTTTGTGAGTTCAGAAGTTTCCTTTTTGTTGGGAGAGGGGGATTATGTTTTTCTTGTTGCTTTTTAACAAGATGCTTGTGGTGCACTTTTTTAAGAAGTAACATTCAGACTTTGGACTGGACATGGAGCCATGTTTAGCTTTGTGCTGTAAAGATTTACTGCAGATATACAAATAAATTCTTATTAATGAAGATGTCTCTACTTCACTGGAGAATGTTATGTAGTGCGGAAGTCTGTAGGGTGATACTGACAGCCTGCAATCTTGATACTCTACAGTGCTAAAAGGAAATAACTTGCAAAGGACTTGAAAGGAATGTAAAGTGTCTACTATTGCCATTTAGATAGATTTAGTATAAAGTATTTAATTGATGAAATTGAAATAATACAGTGTTGCCTTTTCTAAAAGGCTAGGTCAAAATTGATACCAGGTGCAATGCTGCCTTTAACAGCAGCAATGGTATCAAAATCTATATAACACCAAAGAAGGTGGAAAATACTGTTTGGAAACTGTGGCTTTCTAATTTTTTTCCATGTGTCATCACTATTTCAGAGTCACTTTATATTAGGACTGGGTCAAATGCTGCTTTCATTTATAGTATGCAACAGAGCTCTGTGGACATAATTTGGATTATTCTTGTTTTCTGTTCTTTTGTCAGAACACCTAATTTTGAACTCTGGGAAGGAAAAATGTTGCCAAATCTAGTTGAGTAATATGGAATGAGAAGAAAAATGTAGGAGGAAGGGGTTGGAAATGTTATGGCAACAGGGGAGCTCGCTTTGTCTTAGTAAATGTGTAGGTAGGGAGTGATTCTAGATGTTATTAGTAATGAAGGAGGATGGAACAAAGAAATAATCTTATTAAAGTACTAGTACATCCTTTTGGTTCCAGTTGTTCATAAGCCATGGACAATACTGGTGCAATTCCAATGATATTAAAATCCTCCCCTAACTATCAGGCAATTCCCTTCATCTTACAATTAATTTCTCTCACTTGAAGGTGAGCAGTATTTTGCAGAATCGTTGGATCAGTTCTGTGTCTGAAAGTCAAGATACTCGACACAGTCAGTACTGTGAGCCAGTTCAAGTTTGTTGTGCTTGAGTATTTCATTTACCAAAAAGAAAAAGCCCTTAATCCATTAGATTTTAATAAGTGGAAAGCTATATGTAAATGTCAGCTATTATAATTTACCTGTGCAAGCAACTGCTGAAAATCTCCATGAATCACATTGGAAATTGGTTTCCAACTCCTTTCGCTGCCTACCTATATCCTCCCACATTCAGCTGAAATTAGAAAAGTTATTATTCATGTTCCCTTTGTTAGGTGGTGTTGCTACTGCATATTTACTTTTAGCAGTGGGTTTAGTTAAGCTAAAGCAAACCCCGTCTGCATGGCCTGCAAAGCAGCTCTCTGACGCTTTTGGATTGCAAATGCTGTGCTGTGTAAGTGCTGTTTATGTAAATACTTTCCCCAAAAAACTCCTCCTTCATGCTAATATAACAAACACAATTAATCAAAACCTTTCCCTTATGAACTGAGCACTCTATTAGAAGTGAATCTGTTGAGACAAGCATGGCCAAAAACCCTCTAATGTGACAGAAAAATCTCCGGAAGAAAAGCTAGCTGCCTTTATGCCACGGTAATTCTAAAATAGCATGCTAATTATCTGTAATTGATCTGCATTATTTTTAATGGTACTGTCTGAAACTG
>VZRE01011751.1:0-33001 GCA_013396775.1 Cephalopterus ornatus
ATTCTATCATTCTATGATTCTGTGATTCTATGAATTAGAAAGTGGGGGGAAAACCTATGCACACAGCAATTGCAGCCAGAAAGAGGAGTGAGAATGTGAGAGCAACAACTCTGCAGACACAAAGGTCAGTGCAGAAGGAGGGGCAGGAGGTAATCCAGGAGCCAGAGCAGAGATTCCCCTGCAGCTCATGGTGAAGAAGATGGTGAGGCAGGCTGTCCCCTGTCATGGTTTAGGAATGGTACTCCCCAGTTCCATGCCCGCACCAACACTCCCCAAAGCCCCATGTCAGTCTCTTTCACTCCCTTCTGTTTTCCCCTCCTGCTTCCCGCTGTGGTGGGATGGAGTTGAGAATTATAAGCACAAAAGGCAATTTACTGGGAACAGCAATGAGATAAGAAAATGAACAATAATAACTACAACAATATCAATAACAAAAGTATGCAAAAGAGAGAGTGATTCATATGCAAAAATGCTCACCATGGACCCTGTGATTATGAACAATATGGGATGGCTTCTCCCGCACCACATTTTCCTCAACTGGAAGGAATGCCCTTCTCCTTGTAAGTAAGAGAGAGTCCCTTTTCCTCCTACTCCCAACAATGACATGAGACGGTATTGAATAACATTAGGGTCCTGACCATGCCCCCTCCCAGCTATGGTAAAAAACATGTCCTGGCTGGAACCAGGACACCCACTGCAGCACCACAGTGAAGGAGATGTTCACCTGAAGCCAGTGGAGGATCCCACACCAGAGTAGAGGAAGAGCAGGAGGAATGTTCTCTCTGAGGAGGAAGGAGCGGTAGAGTTGACGTGTGATGAACTCACCACAAGTCCCATTCCCTGCCCCCTGAGCCACTGTGAGGGAGGATATAGAGAAAATTGGGAGTAAAGTAAAGCCCAGGAAGAAGGGAGGGGTGAAGGGAAGGTGTTTTAAAGATCTGATTTTGTTTCTCATTATCCTACTGTGATTTGATCGATAATAAATTAAACAAACACGCAAAGTCAAGTCTGTTTTGCCCATGATGATAACTGGTGAATTACTGTCCTTATCTTGACCCATGAGCCTTTAGTTATATTTTCCCTGCCCAGCTGAGGAGGGGAAAGGACAGAGTTGCTTTGATGGGCATCTGCCATCAGCCATGGTCAACACAGTGTCCAGGACATCTCTGTTTCTCTTACTGCCCAGCCCACTAAGTCAGCTGGGGATCCACAATAAGTTTTTCCACTCTTGCCTTTTGAACTCACTCCCCACTCCCACCGCAGGGAATGAGCAAACAGCTGTGTGGAGATTAGCTGCCTACCAGGCTTAACTCACAACAATGCTATAAAATAGGGACTATTGTGGCAATGCAACCTATATTGTTTTATAAAGCAACCAGGTTGCCTATATTGTTAATGGGTGTTTATGAAGGCAATTCCAGAAAACCTCAGAGCTTCCAAATCCTTACAAGAGCTGATTTGTGAGAGCTGGGTATAAAGGAGTAGCCAGCTTCCCAAAACTCTGCTCTAGCTTTGGAGAGTCATTTGGCTTCCACTTTACCAATGATAAAACCTGGTTTTCTGCTCAAAGTACCTTTTAGTATTTCCAAGTAAGTGTTGAAAATAAGTTATATAGTAAATTGATTTGAGACTTCAAATATTATTTTTGAATGGACTGCCTTACATAACTTCTGATCCTAAAGGTCAAAAGTCTGCCATTTACAGGGATTGAAGGCAATATAATAATTCTTTTTCACTGAGACTTGGCCAAATTTGCCAAACATGCATTCATATTTTCAGCACGATTTCAGTCCTAAATTCTTGTATAACTTGCGTAATGCCATCTATTTCTTATACAGTTCAGAATGAAGATGGGAAAAGAGAAATGAAGGGAAAGGGGAGGAAGAGAGGGAGCGAAAGAAAGGAAGAAAACCCAAATCCACACGTACAAATGAGTAAATGGTGTTTTTAGTAGTTTTATTCTGTCTCTGTCCCAAAAGGCCTGATGACAGAGTTTTTTTGTAACAAAACAAATTCTATGCTCCAAAATACACACTTTTTGCCAAGTCTTTTGAAGTCTGAAGGAAGATACTAATGTAAACGAAAGCAGAGGATATTCAATTCTATATAAGACTATTCACAAAAAATGTTAGTAATTTTATTTAATCTTTTTCTATATGTTTAGTCACAAGTTAATTTAATTACTATATATATACATATTTTACATCTTGGAGGGAATCAGAAAAAACTAAAACATCCTAGTAAAGTATGATTTTAGTGTACAAATTAGTCACAAACAAAATGAATAGTTTAGGAAATGTCTAATTAACTGAATACCTAAAACATGAACCAGTTAACAGTCCAGAACATGTTTAATTGTCTATTTCAGATTAAAGACAATTACAATGCCAATTAGTTATGGATAATTTAACACTGGTTGCTACCATATGTAACATTTCAAATTAGATGTTGCAGATACAATTATTGTAGTTCATCTGAATGTCCTATTTTATATATTTATTTTTCAATGCATTGTAAATAACTGTTTCCTAATTGTTACTCTGCACTTCTCTTATTTTAATTACAAGTTTTTCTCCCAAAGAAACAAGCAGGTGTTCTTCACCGGTTGATTGAAATTGTTCGGAAATTTCAGTCTTCAGTGATTTTGTGACACACTTTTGAAGTGGGAAATGGTAGAAAATGTCAATGCAGTGACTATAGATATTATTAATGCTTGAGGGAAATCGAAATGTGGCATAAAGAGAGTTCCAAAGTGAAGATATAGGCCAGGAAAAGAAGATAACGTATTTTAAAACATGTGAAACATATAGATTGAAGCTGTAAGGAAGTTATCTTTTGGGATGTGTGGGGTGTTTGTACATAACACTGAACACAAGATATTGAACAACAAAAGTCCCTATGTGGCTTATGAAACCTTTCAGAAGGTCTTAGCCTACTGAGAATCTTGCATCAGAACAATTTAGTTGGGCAGTCTAGAAAAGTGAATATACATTTTTTTTAATAGAATCGTGATCAGCGTATGTAAATTAAGCTCACATAGCAAGAGCCCTTTCTGTCAGTGCCCTAAAAGTGAGATAGTAAATTAATCAAGGATAAAACAATGTAAAACTGTGTCATCCATAACAGAAATTTGTGTAGCTGTAGAAAATCTCTTGCTTGTACTGGAGAGGACAATGAACATTACCTTAACAACCAGTATGAAATTTTAACTATAAGAAAACTAATGAAGAGAAATAAAGTTTCCTATCAGCAGTTTCATTAGTCTCTAAACTTCATCAAGAATTTAAGAATGTGAAGACTAACAACACTGTCTTCTTTTAATCAAAAACAGATTTCTGTCTAATAAAGTAAGGAGAGTACTGACATCTGAGAGTCAGTCAAATAACAAAGGGACTTGGAAAAAGTTTATTAATACTCATCTTAAGGGAGGAAAATTAGTTGATCTAATTGCTTACTGCATTTTTTTTATGTTTAATCAGTCTATACATTATTTTCCTCTAGTAAGAATGAATTTATTTACTTTTAAAACTGCAATTCTTTGCAATAATTAAAGAAGAAAAAACAAACAAAACCAAATAAACAAAAACCCAAAACAACAAACAAAAGACCCCAAAACCCAACCCAACTAGCAAAAACACATCACAAAACACCCACTACCTTCTTTTTCTGGAAAGGTCTAACCTATTTCTCTTTCTCAATTCTTCACTCTGAAAGAGTGCATGGCAGGATTTATGACTCTGTTGTCTTTAGAAAAGCTGAAGAATCAATGGTTAACAGTGATATAAATAAAATGCAAATCTAAGATTTGAAATCTTAGGGCAAGATAAAAATAAGATTGATTAACTGTGGGCTAAAAAACAGCCTGCAAGAAATCTTTCTGCAGCAAACATAAAACTTTGCCAAACAAATGGCTGTCAAATCTGACAATTTTTATTCTCATGAAAGTAAAAACTAACGTCCTTTGAAGTCATTGCCTTTTTTTTTTTTTTAAAAAAAGGTATTTTTATATTAGCTTCATCTGACTCCCAAACAGAAGACTGAATTGGGATGTCTAGTGGGACAGCTAGTGACATAACTGATGTTAGCAGCCCTTGCTCTTGAAAGGCAGACCTATCTGTGGCACAACAGCTTGGCCCATGCGTGCTCACAGTTCAGTGTGGGGTTTTGTGAGTATATCAGCATGTGAGTGCGTGTCTGAGAGTGTGTTAGCGTGTAAATTGTCAATTCAGGATTATAAAGATGGACTTCTTGCTTTGTCAACCTTGTAAATCCTTGAAGAGATACCATACACAAAAATCTGAACTGTGATTATCCTCAATTTAAAATGGAAACATTGGAATCTGGTCAAAGTTTGGGGCTTTTCGGTGTTTATACATATATATTAGAAATGGGACCAAACACTGAGGAATAATTTACTGTATGATGCTATTATTTTACATTTCTGTATCTATCTGCATTAATCCATAATATTTTCCTTGAATAGCCATTGATATTTCTTAGTTTTCTAAGTTATTTACACAGGCTTCAGCTCTTAGGTAGCATCTCTCTGATACTATATATATGCAGTTCTTACAGTGCAGCTATCTTTGATGAAAGCCATTCATAATGCTATACTTAAATCAGATATGCAAACAATCATCTCTCGACTTGCTGAGATTTAATCACCAGTGCCTTTTACCTCTCACAGAGAGTTACAAAGTGATGATCTAAGAGCTGGTATATCTTAGCATTGCAGGAGTAGTAAATTGAAGGGACATTATCAATCTGCAGTAGATGAAGACCAGGACTATTATGTTTTGGAACTATGTCATTGTAAATGTCTAGAAAAAGAGAAGAGCTGTGAAAAATCTGGTTCTATAAAACTAACAGTTTTGTCACTTTTTAAAGATGTCTGTCACTTTTCTAAATATTTTATTTAATTCTATACTGTCATTTTAAACTTCTTTTTTTTTTTTTTACATGATATCTCTGTTTGTTTTTGGAACATAGTTATTTGTATAGAGCTAGTGAAATATTTGCTCCTAATGGAACAACACGTGCAAAGCAATGTTAAACATATGCTTTAATTTTATGCTCATGAATAGTTTACCAAGCTCATTATATTTAAACATATGCATACATAAAATAAACATTACATAAGTCCTTAATCCCTTCTTTTTCTTGACTACAATATTTGTTATTCTGAGTTTCATTTACATCTGAGATGAGGTTGACTGGGTATAAGTACCAGCATTATTCTTCTACCTTTTTGCTTCCATTTTTCAAATGTCTTCCCACATGTCACAGCTGGTAAATACGACCAAATTACACAGTAATTTTATTATTCAGAGGAAGGCCTATTCATTTTGGTTAACATTTGGGAACTAACAAAAATATCTAAACTGACATCAATGGGCCTTATGGCCCTGCCAAAATCAGTGGAATGAGATAGGAAACTCAAAGACAGATTCTCATTCTTTTGTAGAGTACTTTGCTCTTCTGAAACAGGAGCTGTTGGCACTGACTCTGACACTTGTTTCTTTCCCTTTAATTGTTGCCTCTAGCAAAATATTGTCTTTGAAAGGGCTCCAAACTGATTCCATTTTTCCTATCATCTGATCAATCTTCAAAATGCTTTATTACAGCTTTGGTATATATAACATTCAGGATCTCACAAGTGAACAGCACATGGAAAATACCCTATAATCCCATTAACTCTTCCATAACTGGAAAAATGAGAAGCAGGCATATACTTTAATTAAGAGCTTTTAGCTCAAGGAGAATCAAAACACTTTAGAGAAGTCATATAAACTTCCCAGTACAGATAATTCTGTACTGTATTTTGAATTCACTAGTCACACAAAATGGCACATGGTTCTGCTGTTTCTACCTATCCAGATTGTAGATAACCTTATACTAATGAACCTCTCACAGCACAGGGGAAACACTTGGTTCTCCTATGTCCTAGAAGACTCCACTAGGCACTGAGCTGTAGTAGAAGACACAGATATCCTCCAGGAATATATTTAAATAGCTGTTACATTTGTGGAACTCCATCACCAGCCTGGACACAGCACCATTGAGCAGAGCTCTCTGGCTCCATCCATCCAGCCAATTCCGTATCCACCAAATGGCCCACCCTTCAAATCCATCTCTCTCCAATTTAGTGACCTATTGCACTACAGAATAAGAATGTGAGGGGGAGAAAAGGAACCATTACCTCCTTCTGCATTGCACAATAGCAGTAAAGTGTCTTCATAAGGTATTCACAGAAGCTAATGTTTCATTTATGTAGCTACTATATGTTTTTTTACCTTTAGAAATCATCTTATGTAGAGCTCTGTCCTGAATCAGGATGTGCTGATACAAGTCCAAGTGTAGGTTGCAGTTTTGCAGCAGTACTACTGCTTTGTTACTATATCATCAGTTCCCCACTTGATCTCAAGGAGACTGGAGGTCACAGTGATCACAAATGTAGTCAAATGAATTCCAGTTTCTTATTTTAACAAACGTAAATGGGAAATACTATTTCCCTAGCAGAAACTATGAGCTAGTGATTTTGAGGGGAATATGTACTTTATTTTTTCCTTTGGTTTTATACCTATCTATAGAAATACAATCCAAAAGTTTTGTTGAGGAAGATTGTGCCTTCTTTTGCCTCTTCCATGCTCCCCTTATTTTTATCACTCTTCAGTATCTAATAACTGACAAATTCACTAGTTCCTATAATGTTTTAGGAAACATAGCTTTTGCTAGTTAAAAGAGTGAGGTGCTTTCCTTTTGTCCACTTGACCCTGTTAGGAAAAAACCCAAGTCTGTATAAAGAAAAGCCCACAAACAGTAAAAAGAACCAAAACTGGGGTTTTCTAAGGGACTCTGAAAGGTCTGACATCCAGTAGGGAATAAAGGAAGCATTCATTATACTTCTCTGCCTTCCTTCCTTTGGGCTA
This sequence comes from Cephalopterus ornatus, assembly GCA_013396775.1. Classification (NCBI taxonomy): domain Eukaryota; kingdom Metazoa; phylum Chordata; class Aves; order Passeriformes; family Cotingidae; genus Cephalopterus; species Cephalopterus ornatus. The sequence goes on from VZRE01011751.1 coordinate 6,930, forward strand.
GTTCTGCCCTGCCAGATTTGCAGGACCTCTGCAGAAATTGTATGCACTTTTCATTTGTCTTCAATGTTCCTGGCAGCAGTTTGCAGGACTTTAAATGATTTGTATGCATTTATAATCAGAAGCTTTTTCTTCTGGCTATATAGGGAAGCCAACCTATCTAATATTCACTCAGAGAATATGTTTTTCCTTAGCACAAAGCGAATATGTTCTTGAGGGGATTGTATACTAATATCTCCAGGCACTGCAATTGACTGAGGGTGTTTTAACTACTCTCTCATGAAAATATGTATTGTACATGAAAAGTACAGTTGTAAGTATTCAAACATTTTAAAATTCTATTCTTATGTCAAAAAGAGTGCAGCCAGAAAAGAAACCCTTTTTTTTAATTGTGTGAAATGTTTATTATATACTGATATGAGGAAAAAATTATACTCTTAAAGAAATATTAAAATAAATATGTTGATATATGAAAGGATTTGAAAATGAAGAAAAATTTTCTTTGGGTAGATTTATCCCCAGGATTTGGCTGAGCAATCATTTCTAATTGTCAGCAGCGGTCTAGCTCTTTAAATAAAAACCATTAATCCTTTCAAAGGAGACAGATTTTTTTCAGGTTTTCAAAGAAATACATTAAAATCGTATCTGGAACATGCCAATAATTTATAATTTACATACCTCTTTCAAAAGTAAAGTAACTTAATATGATATGACACAAATACAGTAATAACCACATTCTTTTCAAGGACAATGGGATCTCTATGAACTTAAAATTAACAAAGTTAAAGAAAAATAAAAATCAGTTTATATAAAACTTGACACAAGAGATAAGATCCAAAAGTATTCAGGAAATTAACTAAAAAATCTGACTTCTCCCCTATCTTTTTTTTAAAATAATACCTTTTTTTTAGATCCTTATATTTTATTAAGTCCTAATACTAATAATATGTAGACTAATCAGAGACTTTTAACACCAGGTGTTGAGAAACATATATAAAGGTACTTCTTTGAACTCTTCAAACTTTTTAGCTGATAACAACGGTCAAGATTGAAAACTAAGTAGGAGCAACTGCAATACATTTTCTTCAACTTGTGTACACATCGATGCAAATTCAATGCAAGAATAATTTTAACAAAGACTCTTCTAATACCTTTTGTTTTCTAGTTTATAGAATAGCTATTGGCGATAGCAAATATGTTTAACAAGGGCAATACCAAGAAATAATGACTTCCAAAACTTTCCTTTTGAACAATTTACCAGGCTCAGTGGGGTTCATGTACTATTTAGTTTTATTTTTCTGATAGTTTTTTCTTGTCTTTTCTCAAAGAAGGAATGGAAGATTCAAATGCTCTTGTCTCCATCTCCTGGCAGACAAGAACTAAACAAAAAATGTGGACTGGAATCCATCAACCTGAGGGATAAAAATTAGGTGGAATTAAACTTTTACTTCTTGATTTATTTGCAGATTTTCAGAATTTCTAAAATCATTCCAAGCCACTATGGTGTAGAGAAACAGAAAGCCATGGTAATTTTATGCAGACAGACTCAAAACATCATATCACCTTGACAATAACCCATGGGAGTTCTTCAACACCAATTTCACATTAGAATAAAACAAGTCTACATCATTTAATGTAATAGAGAAATGTCAGTTTACCATAATTGAGTATTTGAGAATTTGATAAAAAAAAAAAAAAAGATTTCATTTCCATTTGTTGATATGCCTTAAAATATAGAATCATAGAATCAGCCGGGTTGGAAAGGACTTCTGAGATCACGAAGTCCAACCCTTGATCCACTACCACTGTGATATAGCCATGCCTTTACTCTAATTAGTTTACCTGAAATAAAGTACTCTTTCATTATGCTTTCTGTGTGACAAATTGCATTTACTGTATGTGATTTCCATGTGATTCTGAGGGGTTTTTACCCATCCACAGGTAAAAAATACAGGTATTATCACAGATCACACTCCAAAGTGCTGTTAATAATTCTTTTTTAATAAACAGTAAAATAAAGTTTAGAGATAATTACAGCAGATATGTGTCTTCTTTCATTAAAAGCAAAGCTTTATATTGATTAATACTTAATACATTAATATAATTAATTCTCATATTATTAGGATTAAAAAGAAGTCCCCAGTTGTTTAACATATTGTCAAGAGGCAAATTATGAATTTTCAAAATTTATTCTTCTTGTAGGTTTCCAGTCTTTCCTCAAGTACTCTCTACTAATTTTTATTATTTGTTCTGTTTCAGAACACAGTATAAAGAAAGGAAAAAGAACAATGAATATGTATGGAACATATATATTTTACTAAACCAAAGACCAAAACATACTTATCATAACTAATATGCAGATTAACATGTATATTTTTATGTAAAGTTAGCAAAACAATGGAATGGGAAAAGGATTTCATTGTAAATTTTTTACACTTATAAATTAATTTTTTTGAAGAACAAAGAAAATGGAAACAAATTCTGTAACGACCTTTACCAATAAAACTGTGGAGTTTGTTGTCTTTGGAGAGTGTTTCATAAAGAAAAAAAACATGAAAATTCCACTTTTTTTTTTTCTCTAATATGTGTTTAATTCATCTTATTTGATATTCCTCCAGAGGGAAAAAATTCTATCAGCAAGGTTAGAACTAATATTTTACTCACATAGAAAAAAAGAATTATACTAGCATAGGTTTTACTACTGCCTATCTCAGCTCCAGCTTACACAAAAAAATGATAAATAAGATTTATAGAGATAGACTACCCAGTTTAATGAGTGCTTTAAAATATGTGGTACTAGGGGAAAGGTTACCTTTAGAAAGCTATTGATTTAAGAAATAGAGATATACTTTAAAGTTTATAAATAGGAGAACAACATTGATGTTTTCCAGAGAGAAAAGTAATGAGTTCATATTTTCTTTAATATTCAGTCAGTATTGCAGTCCTGAAGTTCAAGGCTCACCATACCATCAAACAGAAAATAAGTCTCCAAAGTCACACCTCTATTTATCATGGATAAACACATTCACAGAAACATATTACAAGACTGTCACTGTCCAACCACTAATTACAAAATATTAGGGGTCAATTTTCCACATTAACATTAATGAAAACGCTATACAGTCATTGAACAAAGTGTTAGTGTGTGATAATAACACACCCAGGAAAACTGTAAATCATAGCAATGAAAGTCCATTCACACCTATAGTAGGTGCATCATTACTCTGTAACACCTGAACACCGTCAGTGTGATTCCAAAACACGTTCCTCTATATGAAATGCAAAGAATTATGTATTAACTCATTGCAAATATTAGAACGCTTTCTTACAACCTACCTTAGAAATAGATTAAAAAAATTCCCCCCTTTTTTTTTAATCTCACTCAATGTGTGAAATGTTTGCAGACTATAAATAAAAGTATGTTTCTTTTAGCCTACCATTTTTACAGATTCATGAAGTTTTGTCATGTTATTCAAAGTTTTGCTGGCATTGCTTTTATCTTCCCACATGACTCCACTAAAAAGTAAAATATATCAATCAACAGTGCAAAGTTTGTGAATACTATGTAAAGAAACACCAGAGTGGTTGGAGCTTAACTGTGTTATTTCTCTTTCAAAAGATCAGTGAGACCAGAATAAGTGTGATGCACAGCTATTCCATGTAGTTTTCTATGAATATATATATGAAAATAAATCTCTCCTATGACTTGTGAAGAAGAAAATAGATTTGGATGCTTATTTATTGTTTAGTATGCGACTTTCAAAGTTTTCACCTTACAACTTGAAAATACTTGTTACTGAGCTCTTCTGTCTCAATGAGGAACATACTTTGCAGAGCTGCACTGTGAAGTTGAAAAAACCTTTTCTTCTTGTTTTAAACCATGATGTAGAGGGCCCAAAGCAAAAGAAGGACAATAAAGATCTTATTTGGCTAATATTAATTAATATAGGTACATAATATAGATAGTGTGTTTAATACAGCTATATTTTTGTATTGGATCAGCCTCTGCTATGTTTTTATGTACAATGTAATGGGAAAATTTTTCATTTTATATTTTACCTACCTGCAGAAATACCTATCTCTAAGTAAGCTAATTGGGCAGTCATCTCTCCAGCTTCATAGTTTCAAAAGATTTAGACTGGATTTACACAGTTTATTAGAAACAGACCTTGCTCCATTATGTGTTCACTTATACCCGGCTACAGTCTCATTCAGATGATGTAAGTGAATTTTAGATTTGTGTATCAAAGCATTGGCTTGTACTGAGTTTGTCACTGAACGTGCAAGGTGACATGCATCATTTGTCACATGCAAGGATAAATTTAATGTGAGGACACAGCACAATTCTACCTGACAGGCAAGAATTTTCACTTTGCTACTCCCTCCATGCTAAATTTCATACTGTAACTGAGCCTAGTCTTAATGTACTGTTGTAAGAGTCTCCACCTCAGAAATCAACATTCCTCTCTTGCCTGGGAAGATCATGTAATAGATCCTCCTAGAAGATCTGCTAGGACACATGGAAGACAAGGAGGTGATTCGAGACAGCCACCACAGCTTCACCAAGGGCAAGTCCTGCCTGACCAACCCAGTGACCTTCTGTGATGGAGTGACTACATTACTGGACAGGAAAGGGCTACAGATGTCATTTACTTGAACTACCCTCTGGATGTGACTGTCCAACCACTTTCTTATCAGTGGCTCAGAGTCCTGATGGACTTCAGTGACAAGTGGTGTCCCTCAGGGGTCTGTGTTAGGGCCAGTGTTATTTAAAATCTCCATTAATGACACAGGTGAAGGGATTGAGTGCACTCTCAGCAAATTAGCAGATGACACGGAGCTGAGTTGTGTGGTTGACACATGTGAAGGATGGAATGCTGTCCAGAGGGACCAGGAAAAACTTGAAAAGTGGGCCCATGGGAATCTTGTGCAGTTTATCAAGACCAAGAACAAGCTGCTGCACCTGTCTCAGAGAAACCCCCAGTATTAATACAGGCTGGAGAATGAATTCATTAGGAGCAGCCCTGCTGAAAAGGACTTGGGGGTCCTAGGGGATGAGAGGTTGGACATGAGCTGGCAAGGCATATTTGAAGCCCAGAAATCCAGCCATATCCTGGGCTGCACCAAAAGCAGTGTGCCCAGCAGATGAAGGGAGGAGATTCTGCCCCTCTACTCCACTCTGGTGAGACCCTACCTGGAGCACTGCATCCAGCTCTGGGGTCCCCAGCACAGGAAGGACATTGATCTATTGGAGTGAGTCCAGAGGAGGGTCACCAAAATGATCAGAGAGATGGAGCACCTCTCCTACGAGGAAACGCTAAAAGAACTGGGACTGTTCAGCCTGGAGAAGTCTTCGGGGTGACCTAATTGCAGCCTTCCAATACCTGAAGGGAGCCTACAAAAAAGGTGGAGACTTTTTATAAGGGCATGTAGTGACAGGAGAAAAGGGAATGGCTTTAAACTGAAAGACAGTAGGTTTAGATTAGATATGAGGAAAAAATTCTTTTCTGTGAGGGTAGTGAAGCACTGGAACAGGTTGCCTAGCAAGGCTGCGGATGCCCCACCCCTGGAAGTATTCAAGGTCAGGTTGGATAGGGCTTTGAGCAACCTTGGCTATTGGAAGGTGTCTCTGCCCACAGGAGGGGGTTGGAAGCAGATGGTCTTTAAGGTCCCGTCCAACCCAAGCCATTCTATAATTCTGTGATGATTCTATAATGATCACCAATAACAAGACCATTTTTTTAATTTATATTTTATAAATTAAAATGAGCTGGTTCCTTCATCAATTCAATGACTGGAGGGTAGCATCACAGTGTTTATGTAGTTTTGAGGGGACTTAAATTCCTACAGACATAGATAGAAACTAATTACTTCAACGGCATTAATGTTTCCTAAATTATGGGCATATATCCTTAAAGAGAAAAATAGGCTGTTATGTGTATTTGAGGACCTGAACCTTAGTTATACCTAGGAAAGGCAGACACTATTATTGGGTCCATGAATGTCTTAAGTAATTACTAGATAAAAGTAACAGATTATTACCCAAGACTGAAGATAATATGCCGTTATTTTTCTTGAATATACATAATTATCTGTTCTGTAAATTCAAAAGTCATGTTTTTAAAATATTTTCTACATAAAAAGAAAAAAATATGGTTTGGTTATTATATCTGTGAATATAATAAACACTTATGGTATCATTTTATATTCATTATATTTTTGTCCTGATTCTTTGCCAAGGCATTGAGTTTACAGGTATTCTTACCGTTATTGTTTGAAAGGTAGCACTGCAATTCTTACTCCTCTGCTTTCATGATAGTCTATAACACCACTGATTACGAAGTGTCACTTTCAAAGGACATGCAACAGACTTTCCAGGCAGAGTTTATGTCCAGGATCAGAAATCTGTCAGAACTGCACAAAATACAGAGTACAAGGGCACTTATCTCAATAACAGAAAACAAGAGAAAATGTTGGTCACATGATGGTATGATAAATGACTGTGACAGATTTTCCTTCATTTTTTTCTGAGGGTAATAGGAATATGAAGGTTGTACAGCCAGGTGACTGCTTACTCATTGTATAATGCAGTTAATGAGCTGCATTTCTGACATTAGTGTAATCTGTCTGGTTCATAATGTACTATAGCACTTGCATTATTTCCCTGAATGATTTATGGGATCTCTATTATGTTGTAATGCATTTCCTAGGGTAATAGATGAGATGGATTATCTTGTGTTTCCTAGCATAACGTAGTTTTTTACATCAAAAATGTAGTTGGCTTATAAGACATCATATTTCATTAACCAACGAGAATGATTTTGATGACAGGTGTCCCTACATTAATTAAACATTTCCTTTTACTTGTTATAATGTTCTAAGTATCTCCAGAACTTTTCTATTATTTACAATCTTTCTTGTTAATTAATTCGCATGCACTATTCTATAGTAAGTTATTTAAATATTAGCTCATAGGAATAAAATGCTACCTTTTTAAAGGAAAATAATTAATTACTTTTTGGACTTTTTTCATTCATTCCTTCATGAACAATTCCTAGTCTAGATCAATTTTCCAAGGAAATTGGTCTTGTCCTAAAATTTTACATCCGTGTGTCAGTGTTTGACAAGGAGATAGATCTCAAAATTGTTAAATTTCTTCAAGTCTTGTGAATATTAGTAGTTGATGTTGGTTGAAGGGAAAGACCCTGTAAGAAAACTTTTCCCCTGTTGAAAATATATGCCTTGTTAATCAGCATTATCCCAAATAGCCAAATTGCATAATCTTTTTGCTGAGGGAATGCACTGGAAGACAGGGATAAAGAATCGCGGAATTAAAGGGAGAAGCCAAAGCAGGGGAAGGCAAGACAGGTCAATGCTAGGCAAAGGAGATATTTTAGGCAAAGGAGGTATTTTAGGCAAAGAAGGTAATTTAGTGTCAGGAGCTTTTAGGAACGCACAACAGAGTTCAAGTTACCCCAGTAGAAGGATGTGATAGAAAGTGGGGCAGACAGAGCCTTGAGATATGACAGTTTTCCTCACATGCTAAATGTGTGTATGCATAGAAACATAGAACCACAGAACCACAGAATCAAAGAATGGCTTGGAATGGAAGGAACCTTAAAGATCACCCAGTTCCAAACCTCACCAGGGGCAGGGATGCCACCCACTAGATCAGGTTGCTCAAAACCCCATCCAACCTGGCCTTGAACACTTGCAGAAATGGGATATCCACAGATTTTCTGGGCAACCTGTTCCGGTGCCTCATCACTCTCACAGTAAAGAATTTCTTCCTAACATGTAATCTAATGTGTTCCCACCTCTAAAGCTGTGGGTTTGGTTATTTTAAACATAAAATTAGTAAGTCGAATACAGTAACTATAAGTAGGGATCTTAGAACAAGTCAGCTTTCAGTGTCCTGCTGATTGTGGTTCCCTATTTCAGTCCTGCACTCCAGTCCAAGAATGGTCTGGGTCTGGTTTAGGAAAAATCCCAAAATTTGCCTTCATGCTACCGGCTCCTTGTTTGGTTTTGTTTGTTTGTTTGTTTTCATTTTGTCCAGCTTCAGATGTTTCTCTGAACTACACATACTCCACTGTTCTTGAGGAGGAATTAGACTTTGACTTCCTACTGACACTTCCGTTTAACATAACCTACATAACTCTCAGTTATCTTTCGTTTTGCCCAGTTGTGTTGTTTTAATGAACCACTACCCACAGTTCTTGCATATAAACTACAGTGTTGTTGAAATGTGGTGTTTCTTAGCTCTACTGCTTCTGGTTTTCCATTCCTTTGCAATATGTATTAGCGTTCACAGCAAGCTGACGGGTAATAGTTCATATAAGATTTTCATACTATTCAGTCAAAAGGAAGGTCATTTGAGGTGCACACCAATTCAAACTTACAGAAATCAAATCTTTTGCCATACTATTATTATAAAGCAGATTAAGTGAAGAGTATTAAAATGTTTGGTAAGTTGTTTAAATTATGTATAAAAACTGAGCTGAATATTTTTGTACCCAGCATGAGATCAGCAAGCCTTATCTAGTAAAAGATGTCCCTGACCGTGGCTGAATAGGGTGGAACCAGATGAACGTCAAAAGTCCCTTCCAAACCAAACCATTCCATAATTCAATGATTCAATGATTCTATAATTCCATTTATCGTAAGTCAGTCTCTAAGTCATCATTTATCATATAAATGGACTGATGGCCAAACAAACATGATCAGCATTAATTTTGAGAACACAAAAAAAGTGCAGCTGAACAGTGTTAGGGTAACAGTGGGACTCGTTGATGCTAGAGGTCTTTTCTCACCGTAACAGTTCTGTGATTCTACTATTCTATGTATTTGGTAAGCAGTATGGATGAAAATTAGGTTTTTGTATATCAGGTTCTCTCTTGATTTTTTCCATGATTTAATAAAACAAAGCTGTCACTTCTAGAAAATCCTACTGAGAGGTTTTGGAATTTGCCAGATCTCTGGGTTTATGTTTTGAATCTTGTTCCTCCACTTACACTTAGATTGCCTTTAAATTAGGAATTTACAGAACTGTTACCCTATAGTAAAAATGCACTGTATCCTCAAACCTCATGATTTGGGATGTAGGGACTATACAAGTGAAAAGAAGTTTAAAATAAATATTTAATCCACTCATTTGTAGTGATATGCATTTCTAAAGGAAATGCAGTCTAATTTTATACAATAATATAAATACTTTAAGGAGGAGTTTGTCGAATTTTAACTATTACCTCTCCTGATGAGACACAAATTTTCAATAAGATAATAGAATAGTTTGATTTCCACAACAGTTTTATCTTAGAGAAGCAAGGAAAAGGCAATACAGTAAATTCACCACAGATATATGTAAATTACATGTTCATCATTAGGAAAACAGCCCCAACAATAATTTGTTCACATTTTTCTCCCTTGTAAATTTCAAATTGTTGTAATAACTACAGTATATCCAAAATACCAAGTATGTCAAGAAATTACATTCCACTTAATGACGGCAGATTTTATTGTATATTTACAGATTATGAAATCTTTTGAACCCTAGTCCTAAAACAAAAAGGCACAAATACATACATCACCCATATATTTAGATAGCTAGTAAATCCAACCATCACCTTAGTTTCCCCAGTAGAACAGATAGAAAATAAGTTTAATACTATTTCCAGAGGTTAACATACTCAGCCTTTAGTGAATGAAGTCATAAAGTGAATGAGTTCCAGAATAAAGAACACTCACAGAGAATTGCTCTTTCACTTTGCTTCTCTTAGAAAACCTTTCATTTGGGGGGAAGCAAGTGGGGACTTGATTTTGCTGCAAAGAAAGAGGAGTCCAAGTTAGACTTCAGAAGCAACTTGCTATCTGATTTGGCCTAAGAAATTTTATTTTTAGATCTTAAACTTCTGGGAACAGGTACTAGCTTCTGTTACACATTTTCAACAAAAAAAAAAAAAAAAAGAGGTTTTATGCTTTAATGGAGACAACTGTGGGCTCAAACTCCCAGGTGAAGTAAAGTCTTCCCACAAAAAGCTACCCCTCTCCTCAGCAGTTTCTATTCACTTTTATTGGTATATCTATGTGATTCTTCTCCTCTTACACTGGCTTTTTGTATTCAACTCTGAGGAACACCACTTTTCCTTTACTTAAGTATATGATTTGTTAAGAGAAGTTTGATAGCCACCAATGAGTTGTTGTGGCGGTTGGGGTTTTTTTGGGTTTTTGGTTTTTTTTAGTAACTATTTTCTTTTAATTTCCTTTGCTCGACACATCTTTTTTTCCAGGAAAATGTAAAGTGAGATAAAAAGAGAAAAGCCTACATTTTTGAAATGATTTTCTCTATTTTTCTGTCCTCTGCCTATGGTTGGAATAATCTTTCAGGTGAATAAGGCTTCTTGAAATGACCAATTTAAGAATGTGAGTTGACAACTTTTTTAAGACAATTCCTTTACGAAACAACTGTAATTGGCATGCTGAAACGTGAACATTTTTTTACAGAAAATAAAATGCATTGTGTGTTTTTTTTCTATTCAGTAAGAAATCTGAGAGTTTTTTTAACCCAATATCTATTTGATTGAATTTTCTAATCAAAATTTTATTGATCTACCAATTGGTAGCCCATTTGTCCATATAATGATGGGTTTATCTGATATTAGAATTAAAGGAAATAAACGCCACAATCGTATTATTTGTCCAAATGAAAACCAGGATTACTGAATTTTCAAATTTCAGTTGGCAATTATTAACTTAATGGTAAAAGGCAATATATTAGCCTGATATTTGGTTAAGAAAAAGTTATAATGAAAATAATATTTTAGTCATTAAAATAATATTTTAGTCATTAAAAGTGAGAAATAGGAATTAACTGAGTTTCCTCTTATGTCATTCACTCCTAGAAAAATTATGCCTAAGTACTAGGCTGCTATTTTCTTGTAGCACTTGCTTTTTGACTCAGCCTTGTGGACCTATGACCACAAGGAGACGTTCTTTGCCTTTAAAAAATTATTAACATGAAGATTGGCTTTCAGCTTTTTAATAGCACTGCACTTTAAAATTCAGGTTCCTGTATACTATCTAGTGGACATTTCATATAGGGGTTTTCTGTGCTCTCTAGGAATAATTTTCTATTTCTTAGTAGAATCTAAAAATTCTGCTTGATAACCATGATGCAGAATAGTTAGCTAAAACGAAAGTCTCTCATCTTAGGATGTGACTTTGGCATTATTGGGAGATTACATTTTCCTATTCTATGCTAGAAGTAGATGATTTATTATGCTTGTGATATATGTAGCATTAACACTTAGCCACACTGGGAAATACACTAGTTAACTCATGTCTGTTTTCTGTACCTTCAGTGGAGTGATTGCCCTTCCCTAACATTTCCTGCAAAAGTACACACATATGCACACACCTAACTCACAGGATTGCAGTTTTAAAATCCACTGAAATATTCATGGGAATGCTCTGGTTAACTGAAACATAATTAAAGAAAGGGAAATTTCTGAAGGAAATTACATGTGCAGTGAAAGTTAGGTAGAAACTAAAGGTGGTCTTTTTTCTTATATTCTTACATTCCTCTATTCCTCTATTCTTATATTCTTTTTTTCTCTCATATTCCTCATCTCACTGTGAATCGTACATATAGGCATTCATTTCTAGCCTGGATTTCAGCCAATGCCATTATTCTGTATAGGTTCACACTTGTGTTCTGCTGTAATAGTCTTTAAACTTCTTTAATCCAAAAGAACAGTTACACTAGCCAGATCAATAAAGGCATTGAATAAATTGAACTTTGAACACACGCTGACAGCACTCTCTGTGGAAACAGCTGAAATATAAAACATCTCATTGTCTCCCAGATACTTAAAAGTTTCAGGTTCTAATTCTCAATCACATTAACAGTCACTTTTGGATTAGTGAAACAATTTGTATCATTAAGAGTCTGTGGAGTACTAGACTTTAGAGATGTACTTGGAGGGATCCGTTTTTCACATTCTGCAACTCTTTTGGCTTTATAGCCATTACTTAGCCAATGATATTGAGAATAGCATTTCTTAGTTTGTAAATGACATAAAAGGGACCAGTAAAGATGGGTAAGACGCATCTTTAAAGAGCTAGAAGAAATGAGAAATGTTTTTTTCAATACACAAAACTACAGAATCATTAATCACAAGACTGCAAAACAAATAGAAGGGTGAGTGAATGCTAAATGAAAAGATACTGCAACATTTGACCTTGAGAAAATCTGAGTGCAGTGGTGGAGAAGCCCCTGAAGTCTTCATCTCAACTTGCCACTGCACCAAGTAAAACATAAAAAACACTAAATTGCATTGCTCGAGAAGCACAAAATAAATCACAAAAAGTAGAGGCAGTGATGCATGAAGCTCACACTACATCCCAGATAATATCTTCTGTTCTGGTCATCAGTACTACCTTTTATATTAATCAGTGTTGTGTTCATTTTTATAGTTTTTTAGAAGACTACTATAAAAAACAGATACAATGACTGGGATGGGCTTGATTTTACCAACGAAACATTATATTCCTTACTCTAAAGGGCTTATCAAAAAAAAAAGGAGGGGTAACACAAATAACAATTTTATGACTAAAACACTGAGTCGATAGTGCTTCTGATCAATTATACAGAAGAACTGAAATTTCAGGCTATTAAGGGACAGCTTTTGCATAGTTTCTCTTTTCAGGGTAGATATGAAATGATAATTTAATAAAAATCATTGTTTAATTATCAACTCTCTTTAAAAAAAAGAATTCTTTATTATACTCAAGTACCACAAATTAGGAAAGCAAAAAAAAAAACAAACCCCAAACATAAAGAAAACAGCACAGTCAACCCTTCCCCTAATCCACAAAATTCCCACCAAAAAAACTAAAAAAACCCCAAAAACAAACAAGAAACCCCCATCAAACAAAAGGAACAACCAAACAAAAAATCCACCCAAAACACCTAAAAAATTTATAGGTAACTCAGCCCAGCTAGGGGTAAAGGGGACATCCACCCCAGGAAGGTTCCCACACAGATTGTAGGTCAAAGCAGAGTGAACAGTTTATAAAAATGGTGTCCTCCTTTTATAGGAGATACCGAGGAAGACTCTAGAAACAAGGTGGGGTTACAACAAACATGGAATGAAGGGGAGGAAACTTGTCCATACTAGGTGAACATGGGAGGAGCTGCAACCTTACATGGAAAAGAGGAGGAGTTTTAACCATAAAAGGAATAAGGACACTATAGCAACCTTAGCCAATAAGAGAAAGGGGAGACAACTCATAGGGATTTCTGTGAGGGATATGTGGAGTACATAACAAAGATTAAACACTAACCATATTCAATTTTAACTGACAAAATCCATGGTTCTCATAATGTCCTTAGTTAAAGAAAGTCTCTGGTAAAATTAAATCCAGTCCTCTTCTTCAATCAGTTCTTTCAAGTCTCCGGTACAATTCTTCTTCTCCTGCCTCTTGCCCATCTCCCACATATAGTGAAGTAGCTTTTAGGAATGGAATGGATAGTGGATTAATTTGAAATTAGTTGTCTCTTGTCTTAAAAAAAAAAAACAAAACAAAAACCCAAACCTGAACAACCTAAGAAAAATGTTTTTCCTAAATTTTCATACATGAATATCCTGCTTGTTTTTCTCAGCTGAAAAACACAACTAAGCATGCCACTCCAAGTCTAAAGGAAGAAACTGTTCTTCAGAGCATAGTAGATATCTGCATGGTATATTCACACACATACACATCCATTAACTTGGACAATAATGTTTTAATCAGAAGTTAAAAAAATATAGATCTATCTTTAGGACACTTGCCTTTGTGATATCAAGATAAATTTTTATATTTTCCTCTGTTGGCAGTTATTCCATCACATTTCCTTTGGGTGTATGGCAAAATATTTTCTTTTCCATAAACCTTAACTTTATTGCCCAAGTAAAAAGGTAATCCATATCTAGTCCAGTCATAATACACATTGTTTGCATTCAGGAGTTACGTAATTCTTGTGCAGCAAAGAAAATACCAGAAGAAAACCGAAGCCTTTGAGGGAACATCTTCTATTTTGTTTCAAGGGATAAAGAAAGAAAAAGGTGTATTGAACAAATTCAGAGGAGTGTTCAAATCAAGAACCACAAATTAACTGCAATAAAAGTGGAATGCTTTGTAATCTCATAGGCTTTGCTGGAGCCTAACCTTGGTTCTTTGTGCACTTGAGTAGCCTCATGTTGCACTCCTGCTTTGCTGTGTTGCATGCATTCTTTCTCATATTTCAGAGACCTGACTCGTGATCCACATCACAGTACAGTGACTTCAGATCTGACTTATTACAACATTGTGACTTCTTGTCATGCAGCTTCAGCTACAGACTGCGGAGTTTGTTCTGATTCTAATCAATGTAATATCCGATTCATCTCATAGCTTTGCTAACACGGTGTGACGCCTTTGCTTGCACAGCTCAGTACAATACATTGGCTGCAATATGTTTGTGTGTTGTGGAGTTTTTTTCAAGCTACACAAGGTTTCAAATATCTGCAAGGTATTAAAATATTTAATACAGATTTTAAATGTTACTTTACAAAATAAACTAAAGTATGGTCATAGCAATATCCAAAGGAACAAGTTAAAACAGTTAGGAACAATCAGGTATATAAATATCAAACAAATGTGGAAAATACATGTAATGAGAGGCTACACTGTAGGAATAAATACAATGTACACAGGACCACTATTCTCTGTCACTGAGGTCAAAAAGACATAGAAAGGTCCATGTGCATTTGACTAAATTCTCCTGTTACCTGGATCAAAGCTGTATCCAAACAGCATATTAAGAGTATTCTCTAAGCCATGCTACCTCAACTGTGCCTTGTAATTATTTGGATGAGTTTTGAGTTAGTGCTATCTGGTGAACACCAAATCCAAGTCATCCTCAGAACATAATAAGTAAGTGATTGGTTCCAGTGCTTTAGGAAATTCTGTGACTTTTTTTGTTTATTGTGATAAACTATGGTGTAGCTACAGACAACATAGTTAAACGTAAGTATTATTTAAGATCAAGGTGTTCTGACTCTTTTATTAGCTATGTTTCCTTCATACTAAAGGAAAAAAACACCAATAGAATAGTTAAAAGACTAAGAGTTTGTTTACTAACATCATACAGAATTATTAAATTGAAAATATAAAACACAGTGCAGGGAAATTTTGCATGCCATTGCAGCATCTAACATACAGCATTTTCCAGATGCTGTAATTATTACTTCTGTGTCACTTATACAGGAAACATAGACTCCCATAGACTTCCATAGAAAATATAGTACAGGAAATAATTATCTGTTATAATAGGCCCGCTATGATTGAAGCAATAAATCAATTTCACTAAGCTAGTCTACCTATGCAAGTGCTTGTGCTGTGTCCTGGACATAGCTCTGTGACATTCCTCTTGTATCATTTCTCCTGTATAAAAAGAATGGTTTTAAATCAGCATTTTTATAGAGATAACATTTCCTATGACATCTCATCTTACACAAATAGCTCCAGCACATATGAGACACTGACCTATAGTGTCATCTTTTCGTTTGCAATTTAACAGCAATTTTAGAGCGTATCCCACTACTGCAAAAGCCTTCCTTTGAAAATCCCTCTGACTCGTGGTTATCATTCTATCAAAATGCAACTACTGCTTCAGCTGGCACAGACTTACTGAGCTACTTTTGACCTAGAACCGATACTGTCACAGTCATGGGGAAGACTCCACAAAGGAGAAGAAATAAATCATTTTGTTCTTTCTTGTTGCTCTGAGGTTGACTTTGAGTAGCTTAAAATGGACAGGAAAATAGTCTGCATAAAATTCAGTATTGTCTGAGCTTTTTGCAAATTTTCTTAGGATTGCTGCCAGAGGTCCTTGATGAAAGAGAAAGAAGGCATCCAAAAGTTTTGTTTCTCTTTTTATTGGTAGTTCACAGAAGTTCTTAATATTATACGTGCTAATCCAGACAAATTTAAAATTTTCAATCTGCTATTTGACATATGCTACTCTTTTGACTGTTACATTGTGTAAATTTTTGAGATGAGGAATGGTGAATTTAAATCCTGCTGTCTTGATTTTTTGTTTTTGGAAAGGCCCAACTGAACATGTTCTAGTACCTTGACAACTTTTTTGTTTGATAAATTAGTGGAGAAGACTGAGATTCTTCTTCTGTTGGGGTTTGTACACATTCTATTTCTTTACATACCTTTTCAAATTGTTCATAAACAATGCGAAGGTTTGGTCTGTGTGTTCAGAATGTCATTCATTTTGCCTTTGACCTTACCTTGTAGTCAAGTGGAGATAAAACTGTATCACAAACTGGTTGAATCGACTACAGCACCTCTGAGTGAAACAGCGTACTGCCCGACATCCCATGCTGGTGGGAGTGGGGACACACAACAAGGAGTTGGCACACCATGCATAACATTCTGGACTGATTCCTCATCAATAAACCAATGGACCTGAGACTAATTAGCCTTCTGTCCTTTGTTCATATCCATTGTCAGTGAGCAGTGAAGGCTGGCCTCTTCTTAAGAGACAGGGAGTGGAGGAAGTCACCCGGGGACCGTTTGAGGTCAGGACTGGGACATGAGTCTGAGGTGGGCTGTGGGAGCTGGGGACCAGCCCTGCTCTGGCGTCACTGGGGCAGGGGCTGATGGTGTGAGGACTGAGAAGGGGTCCTGGGCCAGGGGCAAGGTGTGCCTTCAGGGTCCTGGCAGTCAAGATAACAGTCCGTAGAAACAGGCTATGCTCAAACTTAAAATGAGGTTAATTAACTAGCTGTTTTCAGTGTCAAGTGGTAATAATTTAATTTTTCTTTTAAAATTGTATACTTTGAATGTTTTTATGGGGGTTTTTTTAGATAAAATCTCATTTTCTGTTAGAGCCTTGATAAATAATAAGATTCATGCTTCAAGGTAAGTGTTGTTATATCTAAGTACTCTTTTTTAGAAAAAAAGAACTAAATACTTCTGAACATTAAATCCCAAATGAATCCTAAATCACTAGCAGTGATACTAAAAGTAAAGTACATTTAAAAAAATGTTAGTGGGAAAAAGTTATTTTGGACAAAAATAGGAAAAATGGACAACAAATAATATGTAAAGTTAGAAAACAGATAAAATATATAGAAGCATGAGAGTCTCATTTGACTGATGAATGTAAATTTAACACTGCCTACTGAGAATAACATCAAAAATACCATAAGAACAGCACAAGTGTGAATTACAGGTCCTCACAAAATGAGTTTCTACTTTAGCAAGTAGTCAAATTAAACAGTTCAGATATGCTGAGCAAAAAAAAAAAAAAACGAAGATGGTAAGAAAGACGACTTCCAGCTACCAATTAAGGGAGAAATAGATAGAGAGAGTTGTAATGAAAATAAAACATTCAAATTGCATAAAGACATTAAATAACCTCTTGAAGCATGTGATGCACTCTAGCAATATATATTTTGAGGACAGGAAGATTCAGATAAGAGCAATAAAAATCAACATTTGTGAACAGCCTCCAAAGTATTTCAAAGTTAGATAGAATTTAAAACCCCCGTAGAAATCTTCAGAAATACTGGCTTTTATCCTGTACCTGGAAATTGTGCTTATACTGGAGAGATTTTTTTCCTTCCTTTTTCTTTTCTTTTCTTTCTTTTTTCCTTTCTCTACTCTTTTTTTCTTTTCCATGTATTTTGCCTTCTCTTTTCTCTCCCAGATTTTAAAAGAAAGTATCACCAAAACAATGCATTCCTCAATATATATACATTAACAACTTGATCTAAAGGATTTTGTTTAAATTGAGATATTATAATTTATTTCTTAGCATTTAACTATGCACTTTAATTCTACTATTAATTAGTAGAATTAATGACCTCACAGCAAACATCCTCATTAATGCAGGATCAGTTACCCTTGAGTTCTTTATCTTGCTTATTATTTTTTATGTAATGCTTATTTGCATAGAACAAGATTTGTATTTAACTAATGGGAATCCATTTACACATCAAGATATACATGCAGATTGAACTAGAGGACTTTAAATGTAGTACAACTGGGAATAGTTTTGTCATTTGCAAATTTCTTCCTGGTTAGGACTCCATCACACTGATCTCTCCTTGCTCTTTACAATAAAAGCTGAGAGGTTGCTTTTTTTTTTTATAATTTATTTCTTTTTTTACACACATCTAGATATTTAGAACAGACTCACAAATTGTTTTTTTCTAGTCTCTCTCGGAAAGCCTTACAAGTCATATGTTTTAATTTCTATTCATCCCTCACTCTGTTCACGTATGTCCATTTCACTGTCTCCTATTATTTTAGCAGATATTAAACAAATTCAAATGTAGGATATATTTCTAAAGTATACTGCAAACAGAACTGCAATCACCTTGCTCATTCCTTGGGCTGACCATAAACAATGGTAGACAGCGCAAAGTAAACAGTTGTAAATATGATAACTAAGACAAAAAGATAAGACTATCAATGTGTAAGCTTCATACTTCCTCTAACAAA
The DNA here is from genome assembly GCA_013396775.1 of Cephalopterus ornatus. Classification (NCBI taxonomy): domain Eukaryota; kingdom Metazoa; phylum Chordata; class Aves; order Passeriformes; family Cotingidae; genus Cephalopterus; species Cephalopterus ornatus. The sequence goes on from VZRE01011751.1 coordinate 25,470, forward strand.
ACATTATTACAGAATTTTAGTGGTGATTTGAGTGGTGATTTGAGATTAGGGAAGGTCACAGTCCCAGATAACATTTGGGACTGACTTTTTTCCTAGTGAGCCCTCTGGCTCTGAGTCTCCATCATCAGATGAGTAAATATGTATTTGTAGGAACAGAACTAGAGCAGGAGGAATTTACTCTTATGTGTGAACTCTTTTCAGAATTACAAAGGAAGATTGACACACAATAAGTTTTCTCCATGCAAAGTCTAGTGCAGATACTCTGAAAGCCTTATGTTTATTGGAAATGCCTGTGTGAACAAAATAGAGACATGTACGATTTTAATAGGAGAAAAAAAGGCTAACAATCTTTATTTTGGCACTGCCTGCCAAATTAGAAAAAGCATCATTCAAGTAAGGTTTTTGAAAAGCACACAAAACCATTTTTTTTTCAAGGCTAACCTGACAGCCTTGCACAAAAAGAGAACTTGACTCGGAATAAATTTAAAGGAAGACCAAATGAGGCTAGACAGTTACAGTATAACTCTCTGGAAAAGAACATTCAGGGTTTTAGGGAGAGGCAGAAGCATGCTGGAAACGCTGACAGTTCCAAAAGAAAGCAAAGCCAACAAAGGCAAAGTCACAAAGAAGAAGCAGCAGCATGAGGTAAGAAAAGGTCAAAAGTTCTGACATTCGCACTTAAATGAGCATACCTAGAAGGAAGTTTCCTTTGATATTAAGGGAGATTGATTAGAGTTTGTCAGAATGTATGCAACATCGAAGACCAAATGCTGTTTTATAAGAAGGACTTTTGAGGTCAGCCACTACAACACTACATCTTTGTGCTATATATCTGACTGGAGAAATATAGCAGAAACTGCTTTAAGCATTGACAGGCACTTTGGCTAACTTATAAGAAAAATAGACAAAACACATGAAAGGGACCCTTAGGATTTATAGTATTAATATCCTCAGGAAATATGTAATTAATAAAGTAATATGAAAATATGTCATGCTTGCCATAACTTAATACTTTGATAAAATTAGACATTGATACTTTATTTCTATATTCTAATTATTTTCCAGATAATGTCCTTTCTCCTGTTCCTAAAACCAATAAAAATCAGGACATATTCCAGCTTAAAATGTTTCTGGCAGAACCCACTGCATAGCAAATTTAATTTTATTCCTATGTTATTTAAAATTATATCTTAATTTCACACAGATTTAAAAACCCAAGACACATACAGTTGCTGTAATTTTTTCTTTAGATGCTTCCAAAGGCAGCCCCTGTCTATTCCCACATTACCATCACAGCAGCCTTGTGGATGAAAAGCAGACAGAGCATTTCTATGCTCTCAGGTAGTGCTCTTTCAGAACAGCAGAACCATTCTCTTGAGGATTCTGATTAAAAAAAAGAGAATCCAGCAATCGATAATATACTCCATTTAAAAAAAAAATATAAGCCCTAGACTCTTATAACACTACTAAGTCCACAGCTGTTTCTTAGACTTGCCAACATTCACAATGTTGAAATACAGGCAGCTGAGAAAGCAATAGACTTAGGCTGTACTTTCTTAAGCAGTAGGTTTCATTTCATTTAAGCGGAGCCAGTTAAGTGAAGCATTTGCTGTAGCTGAGCCCATCCCATTGGGATTCAGAAGATAACTACTTCAAGAGCAGTCTGTGCTTCTCCCTGCATATGAATGAAGCACTGCCAGAGGGTAACAAAATGTTTTTCTCTAACACCTATCAGATAGAAGGACTGCAAGAAATACATCTTGATGGAAAGCAAGTATATTTTTACTACATCAAATAAAAGGAAAAATTGTCCTAATATTTTTTTCACAAATAATTAAAATAGAAAGGTAAAATAATTATAGTATATAAAATATATCTCTGATTATAATAACTGAGAATGTTAATTACTTATTATGTATATACTAATAATATTATCTGATTCTGTTTTGCTTGCTGTGTCAGAGGTTGGACTGCTCCATTTTTTCTTTGTAGTTTAATATGGAGAATAAAGAAATACCTTAAGGACAAAGGGTAATACTGATGGTGATATTTAAATAACACCAACTGTGAATAGAGTGAATCTGCAAAACGTTAAGACATTCCTTCTAGATGAAATAATGTTGGTTTTGTCATTTGAAAGGCAAAAGATAACTTCTAAGATTTTTCCTTGAATCAAAACTCAGAAGGTCAACCTTTGTTTTTTGCTTCAAAAAAACCGCCAAATTGTTTGATTTGTGTGACAAAAGTTCTGGTGCTCTTTGCTTAACTACTTCTAGATGCTTTTTACCCAGCGATGCACATACACGGCTGTCCTTTGGTTTAATTAAACACATTCTTCTTAGACTTATATGGTTAAATAAGTGATCACTGTGATTAAAATCTGAGTGATCTATATTTAAAAAGAATTATCTGAATCTCCTCCTTCATCTTTATCATAATCTATGCATAATCTTTCATCTGTTTATTGAAGTACTAAATATCAATGACTTATACCCCCACAACAGTGTTTGCTATTATCTGTTATATTCAAATGCTATTTTATAACTAAAACATATTTTAAAATTACCATCTGTATTCTGTAATGTTTATTGACATATTGATTAATTGTACTATTTCAAAACCACCAGAATATACAGAGATTAGGCGTATTTTAGTCTTCCTATTCTAAAGTTCAGATCTACAGAAAATTCAAATTTATATAGAACAATGATAAAAAACCTGTCCATCATATCATATACTCAAAAGAAAAGTAAATTGAGATGAGGTGTGAATAGTTGCATTGTGTTTCTGGACAACAGCTGAAGTTTGTAAGGTAATGACAACATTTGCAGAGAAATGTTGCACATAAACTCCTAAACACTAGGACAAACCAAAACCCTTTTTTCTGGGAACGTATTTACGGGATTAATAAATGACAACTTTCCATATAATTTTGCTACATGGAAATATATTCTTCTAATATAGTAAGATCATTAAGGGATAGGGGTATAGACTCTGTATTAGCTAATTAATAACTAGACTTTAAGATTCTTTATATCTACTGGTTTGAGTTCCTAAAGGTAAAAGACACTAATGCTAACTTGACCCTCTTTGCTGCCAGGGCACTGCTGACTCATATTCAACTTGCCATTGACCAGGACCCACAGGTCTGCTTTTCCACGGCACTGCTTTCCAGCATCTCGTTCCCCAGTATGTACAAACAGACAAGGTTGCCCCCTTCCAGGTGCATAATCCAGCAGTTTCTCTTGTTGAACTTCATATGGTTGCTGATTGCCCAGTTCTCTGATTTGTCAAGGTCTCTCTGCAGGGCCTCCCTGCCTTCGAGGGAGTCAACGGCTTCTCGCAGTTTTGTATCATCTGCAAATTTGCTTAGTATCCCTTCTAGTCCTGTGTCCAAGTCATTTAATGAAGATGTTAAAGAGCACAGGGGCCAAGATGGAGCTCTGTGGAACCCCACTAGTGACAGGCCACCAGTCTGATGTAATCCCATTCACTGTTACCCTCTGCGCTTGACCCATGAGCCAATTGCTCACCCATCACATGGTGTGTTTATCCAGAAGCTGAACTCATATTCTCAGTCTCCCTGGTTATTGGCACCTGGGCCTACCAGTCATCAAGGTCACAGCCCCATTCTTCTTGCTGGTGCTCAGACCTACATACAAGCCATGGATCCCCTCTGGGATCTGGTCTTAGACAGTAAGTCTAAGGAACTGGTCTTAGACAGTAAGTCTACTCATTACATTTCCCTTAGATCTCCAGTTGCTTCCAAAGACACACATGCAGGTGTGTCTCTCTGGTCTTCACCTATGACTGAATCAGTAGCTGACCCCCAGGCCCTATGGTCTCTTCAGGAATTGTCTTGAATGCCCTAGTCCCTGCAGTAGACAACTCTCAGACCTGCTGATCTCTGCATTATTCAGCCCACACTTACAGACTTCCCAGTACTTGACTCCCAAGCCTCTTATTTTACTTGTTGGTTATTTGAATTATGATTAGTATAATCAAAATTAACTTTGGTATATTTCCTATAAAAATACACATTTTTCTTTCCTATTGACACCAAATATTACACTAGACTTAGAAAGCTACTTAACATGAAATATCTGTTTCTCCTTTTACAAGTTAAAGAGGACTGCTACAGAAGTTTTGATGAAAATAGTTTTCATCAAAAAGTGTGGTACTTTTTGTCTCTACCAGAAACTGGATTAGCTCAGTTTCATAAAATGATGTTTTCTTCATATTTCTCTCCAGCATGGTAAAAGCAAATAGAAAAATTTTGCAGAAAAATTTCTTTTTCAGAATTTCCTGCCTAACTTAGTAAGCCAAATGGTTCAGTTGGTGATAAAAAATTCCTTTTCTATAAACCTCATCTGAACTGACATTCCTGCGCTTCTGAAGTTTCCCTGTCAATAATTGATACCAATCTTCAAAGTAAGAAGTTTTAAAAAACAATTTAGGTCCTTTTTACCTTCCATTTGCACTCTGTGGGTTTATTTAATTTTGTATTTCATTTAATAAAAGACTTGTGTTGCATCTGCAGAAACACATGGGCCTTAAATCTCTTTAAAAATCACAACAGGAAGGTTTCTGTAGGCACTATTTTAATCTTTCTTTTTTTCTTTGTCATTCCTCCCTTGTTCTCCCTACCCTCCTTGTTCTTACTCCTTCCTCCTCTCTCTCACCCTTCAAGTAACTGGATTATCTGATAATTTCAGTTTTTTGTTAGCAAGTATAGTGTCTTAGCATCTCTTTATATTGACAAAAAGACAATTGGAGAAAACATAATCTAGTTCCTTAATTTGGACTGCTTCTTTTTTACCAGGAGCCCCAGATTAAACCTACACAGTATTGCCCCAGTATATTCCTAATATGCTTCGTTTTACTAATCTTTATAGTAGCTCCCTTACTTTTTAATAATGCAATTAAATTTACCTTCTAAAATATTACTCCTGCTCCTCTTTATTATCAATCTGCTTATCTACTCAGCATGGTTTTCTTTGTCGTATTGGTTGTAATTATTTCTTTTTCTATAAAGAGAAACCTTAGATATTAGATACAATTATAAAATTTGTAATTTTTAATTTTTTAAACTAAGTATGTCATGTAAGTGTTTTCAGAAACTACAATGAAATTTGATACTGGATAAGAAAAAATGTTCGGGTTTTGGAAAGAACTTTTTGGGAAGAACATTTTCTTGGAACCAATAAGTTCTTTCCTGCTACATATTATGGTTCTTTTCTATACACTATTGTGTCTGTATTTTTACAAATGCTAAGTTCCTTACTGTTGTACATGTAACAGCTATTAAAGATGTTTAGTCATCAGAACAATAACTGATATTCAGAAATGCAAATAAGCTTGCCAAGATTTACACTGTTGTGAATATGTTGCTTCTCAGACTATCATGCTGATCAGTTTTTTCTGGTAACCAGCTAAATGTTTTTAAAATAAAATTCTAAAAAACCTGGATGACAGCTTTATCCATTATAATCTTTGACAGATTATAAGGGACCTGATTCAGCAAGATGCCCTCCTTGGTCTGCTGCTTGTCAACAGAGTAGATCTCCTGAGTAAAGTGGTGATTGGTGGCTGTCTTGGCCACAACAACCACAATCTCTGTTGACAAAAGGAAAAGTGCCAGCAAAACTTAAAACTATGGACATGAGGAAAGCAGACTTCAGGCTGCTCAGGAAATTAATAAGTAAGGTCCCCTGGGAAAACGTTTTTGCAGGTGCTGGAATCCATCAGTGCTGGTCACTTTTCAAACATCGCCTCCTAAGGTCACAGGAGCAGGCAATTCCCAAGTGTCAGAAGTCAAACACACAAGGCAGAAGGCTGGCTTGGCTAAGCAGGGATTTTCTTTTGGAAATAAGCCACAAAAGTAAGGTGTATGCCCAATGGAAGCAAGGTCAAGTGACATGGGAAGAATACAGAGATGCTGCTTGCAACTGTAGGGAGAAAATTCGTGCAGCTAAAGCTCAACTGGAGTTGAAGCTGGCCAGAAATGTGGGGCACAATAAGAATTTTTTCAAATATATCAATGGCAAAAGGAAGTGTAGAAATACAATCAGCCCATTACATGATGAGGATGGTCACCTCACAAACAGGGACAGAGACAAGGCAGAGGTGTTTAATGCTTTCTTCGCCTTTGTCTTTAACAGGGATGGCAGATCAAGGGAGTCTCAGTGCCCTGAGCTGGAGGACCATGACTGTCAGAATGATCAGCTCCCAGTTGACCCTGAAATTGTTCTGGATCTGCTGCTCCAGCTGGATCCCTACAAATCTATGGGACCTGATGGGATTCATCCCAGAATCCTCAAAGATCTGGCTGATGTCATTGTAAAGCCTCTCTCAATGATTTTTGAGCGGTCTTGGGAATCTGGGGAGGTCCCTGCTAACAGGAAGCTAGTGAATGTTGTCCCAATTTTCAAGAAGGGGAAGAAGGAGGACCCCAGAAACTACAGGCCTGTAAGTCTCACTTCGGCGCCTGGTAAAATCATGGAGAAGATTATTCTGGGAAGTATTGAAAAACACCCGAAGGACAATGCAGTAATCAGTTAAAACAGCCAGCAGAGCTTCATGAGGGCAAAATCCTGCATGTCGAACCCGATTTACTTCTTCAACAGGATAACCCACCTAGTAGATCTAGAAAAAATAGTAGATGTAGGTTTTTTTGACTACAGGAAAGCCTTTGATACTGTCTCTCACAAGATCCTTCTGGACAAATGTGCAGCATACAGCTGGATCTCACATGAGAGGTGAGCAACTGGCTCACAGGTCAGGCACAAAGAGTTATAGTGAACGGGGTAACAGATTGGCATCCAGTCTCTAGTGGGTTGCACAGGGCTCCATCCTTGGCCCAGTGCTCCTCAAGGTCTTCATTAATGACTTGGATGCAGGACTTGAGGGAATGCTAAGTAAGTTTGCCAACAACACTAAATTTGGAGGAGCTGTTGACTCCCCTGAAGGCAGAGAGACCCTGCAGAGAGACCCTGACAAATCAGAGATGGGCAAACACCAACTGTATGAAGTTTAACAAAAGCAAGTGCCAGATTCTGTACTTGGGATGGGGCATCTCTGGTTGTGTATATCGACTAGGGAATGAGAGGCTGGAAAGCAGTGCCTCAGAAAGGGACCTGGGGATCCTGGTCCAAAGCAATTCGAATCTGAGCCAGCAGTGCCCTGGCAGCCAGGAGGACCAACCGTGTCCTGGGGGGCATTGGAGGGCATCGCCAGCCGGTCAAGGGTGGGATTGTCCCTCTCTGCTCTGCACTGGGGTGGCCTCACCTTGAATATTGTGTGCAGTTTTGGGCATCATAATATAAAAAAGACATCAAGCTCTGTCCCAGTTAGTTAAAGGAGCCGGGAGTGGTTCATCACTGTGTGGGTGTAACCCAAACTGTGTATTCTATACTCTCTATGCCATTCCCCAGAAACTGTTAAGGACAGGCCATTTGCAGCGGCTGCCCAGAGCACACCTGACCCCTCAGGCTATAAGCTGGGTGTTAAGAGGCCTGTGAGATAGGAGGATG
>VZRE01011751.1:33203-91030 GCA_013396775.1 Cephalopterus ornatus
GTGCCCCAGGGCACTGAGTGTTGTGGGTTAAAAAACCAACTGCCTGCAAAATTGTATTTATTGTATTATTTTCATTAAATTGTAATTCTGACTTATAATCTCTTTGAGTTGGGTTCATTTCTCCTGCTGGTTTACCTTTAAACCAACACAAGCTCCTAGAGAGTGTCCAAAGCAGGGCAACAAGGATGGCAGAAGGGAAGCACATGAGGAGCAGCTGATTTTGCTTGTTCTGTTCAGCCTGGAGGAGACTTCAACATCCTCAAAAGGGGAAGCAGAGGGGTAGATACTGATCTCTTCACTCCCATGACCAGTGACAGAACTCAAGGAAATGGCATGAAGCTGATTCAGGGGAGGTTTACACTGGATATCAGGAAAAGGTTTTTCATCCAGAGAGTGGTTGGGTGTTGGAACAGGCTCTCCAGGGAAGTAATCACAACACTGAGTCTGAGAGAGTTCGGGAAGAATTTGGACAATGCTCTCAGGCACATGGTGTGATTCTTGGGATGTCCTGCACAGGGCCAGGAGTTGGATTTAGTGATCCTGATGGGTCCCTTCCAACTCAGCGGATTCTATGATTCTATGATTCTATTATAGTTTTTTAATATGAATTTTATGTCATGTGTCATTTCCAGGAAATATTAATTTAAATAATTATTTTACATTTAAAGAGCTGGTTTAAGTATTACAACTTATCATATTGAATAGAATTAAATATATTGTGAGTTTCTATTTAATCATATTTTATATCATGTGTATCATTATCAACTATTAATCATTTTGTTGTGTCAATTAAAATATTATTTGGCATATATATGTTTTTTCATTCATGTTCTGATGGTGTTCCATATTTATGCTGGAGCTGAATTGGGTACAATATTTATAACCCATCTAAGAACACAAGCTCTTATAGAGGAAAAGTCCACAAAAAAAGTATATTATGACTGGTGAAAAAAGGATGACTCACAAGTCCTTGAGTAGTTTTCATCTAAGTAATGCTCTTGGCAGGGTGAACACTTGTCTGATTTGGAGAAGCGACAAATGACTTTGAAATTTAACTAGGGTCTAGACTGCTCAATGAAGCATGTATTATTCCTTCCTATTCTCTATAATGGAAGAATTACTGCTTGAATGGTTTCCTCAGCTTAATCAACAGATCAATCTTCCATACTTTTCTAGTGCCAGAACAATTTACATTTATACCTTAACTTTCATTTTTCTCCATAAAGAAATTTAGATGCAGCCTCGACTTTCCTTGGTACCATCATTACATAATGAGTTAATGTATATCATTAGTGCTTACATCCACTTTCAGTTTGACTGAAAGCAGCTATGTACATGATTTTACAGATAAACCAAGTGCTCTTGCACTTCAAAGACAGAAACATCTGTGCAACAACTATATATTTTTAAAATACGTTCTTGTGTGTTCGATTAAACTCTATGTTCTGGCAAAGAATGAAAAGTTTTAGGACAAACAAGGATGTTTTATTAGGTCTAAAATGAAAAGCAATTAGACACTAGCTTGCAACAACAGCTTAGACAGCTGTCCATTTTATAATTGCAATGATAACAGCTTAATTGATCATAAAGTCTTATAAGCAATATTGTAGACTTTCACTGCATTTATTCATTATGACCCTCAGAAGTACAAATGACACATGAAGGAAGAGACCATCAGTATGGCAGGAAATGGTCATTTTAAGCTACAATTTGTCCATAGAACTACAGACTTTTTGGGGAGTCAGTACCTCCCATAAAACAGTTTAAGGCACTGGGATCTGCTTTTATTTTATGGTGTTCTTTCTTGTGCTGGTTACAGACTGTTGCACAGCTCAGAGTTACTTAAAACAGCTGTATTTGTTGTGCTATGCTCCCAGTTAAGCACATCCCCAACTGATATATGGGATAGGAGGATGTATTTAAAGAGACATAAAACCTTTCTACCTCTTACTCCCTATCCTCCCAGAGTCTTGTATCTTGCTAAAATACATCGGAAATATTGAAAGATGGATATTCCTAATACACAATTCCTTCTCATGTTGTCAGACTTCAGTAGATGGAAATTTTAAAATATGCTTGTAAAATTCTCCTGGTGCCTATCTGCCTCCCATACACAAAGGTACACAAACAGACTGCTAAATGATAAGTTGTTTTGGCAGCCCCATTTGTTTCCTTTCATACTTATTATCCACTTAGCTTCTAAACCACCTCTATGTCTTGTTTATTCTTATTTTCCTACAGAAAGGACTTAGAATGCTTTTGTCTGCATTATTTTAATTTGTTCAGATTTATTTCATTCACATATTAATTTCACAGATTTCATTTTTCTAATTTAAATTAGCCATTTTTTGTGTTTTCTAAGAAGACAATAAGAATAGTATAAAGACTTGCTTTACCAATGGAACTGAAGGGCTTTTGCAAAAATGACGATAATAATTAGGAGCTATCTAAAAATTTTAAGTCAACTTCTAATGCTTATAAGATCTTGTCTTCTGATTAATCTTTCTCATCACATGCTCTGTATACAGTCTTTAGATCATGGTAGATCTCTGACCGCACACACCGGCACTAAGTGTTCCTGTAATGGTTTCAGTAACTGATTTCTTCAGTAATATTTCTAAAGAACATTGGAAATGTTGGAAATCGTTGTTGAAAATCATTGTGCTTCAGCTCCAGTTACTGGTTCTTTTCATATTTCTTTCTGATACACTGAAGATTGCTTTATCTGAAAACTCTTCCTCAGTATAGTGAATGCACCAAGTGACAGAAATCTAAATTACACCCCATAGCTCTTTTATGTTTGGACCCATCAACACAAACATTTCGTTTACTAAATCAGTATTAATAAAAAAACGTGATCTATATATAGACTATGGAGTATATGGAGTATAGACTATGGAGTGTTCCCTGTCAATTACAGAACATTAAAATATTATCCTAACTATGAAGATGGTGCAAATACTTACATCACAAATATCTATAATCTCACACGGCTTTGTGAAGAGCACAATCAGAAAGAGCATCTCATTTAGCATCAAGAAATTGATTATTCAGTGATTTTTTTAACAGTTCTATCTTTAAAGAATTATATAAGAAGAAGCCTCTTCTATTTTTACCAAATAAAGTTTGTGCTGTATTTTTCCTTATTGTTTTGTTTTGATTGTTGAATATAATCAATTCAAAGCAAGGATACCATCTTCCCCCAATATCCAAATCTATTCTTTAAAATTATATATTTTAAGAAAGCATTGCTAGTGATTAAGATGAAATGACTGAGGCATCAAAAAAGATGTGATGTAGAAAGCCATGTTAAATATCTCATGATGACCTTTCAGCTATGATTAAGGGGAATAAGCTCTGAAATCCTTAGTATGAGGAGATGGACTTACTGGAGCAGGTCTACAGAAGGGCCCTAAAACGTTATTAGAGCGATAGAACACCTCTCCTACGAAGACAGACTGAGAGAGTTGGGGTTGTTCAGCCTGGAGAAAAGAAGGCTAAAAAAGGGTAGATTCAGACCAGATATAAGGAAGAAATTTTTTATGGTGAATGTGGTGAAGCACTGGAATGGGTGGCCCAGAGAGGTGGCAGATGCCCTGGAAATAGTCAAGATCGGGTTAGATGATGCTCCAAGAAAACTGATCAGGTTGAAGATGTCCCTGCTCTTTGCAGGGGCAGGTGAATTAGAAGACCTTTAAAGGTCCCTTCCAACCCAAACTATTCTATGATTCTACAATTCTATGAAGACAACTAGACTCAAGAAGGTTTTGTTTGGAGGTTGTTTGTTTATTTGTGGGTTTGGTTTGTTTGGTTGGTTTTGGTTTTGTTTTCCCCTCTGTTTTGGGAAACACTAGCCTATACTTTTATCTGCTTGAATTAATTTAAAAAAACCCTCATAGGCATTGTACTGTTTTGTTTTGGTTTTAAATTAAAATCTGGTATGTATAACACACATCAAGCATACTTTCCACCATACTCTGGAATCCTTCCTAAACTATAAAAAGCTTGATTGCTATGAGGTAAGTGATAAATTTTTAGCAATTCTATAAACAAATTCAAATGAAATTTGTTCTAATATGCAAACTGATCAATAGAATGAATCTTTTTTATTGGATTTCTTTGTTTTTATATCTATGAATTATTAACAAAAGGATGACTAAAAAATTACATATTGAATCTTGTGATTGTTATTATGCATATTAGATTGCTACTTCAAGATACAGTGAAGATATAATTATATTCTTTCCATATGTTTATGTTTATTAGAATAGAATTTTCAAACAAGAAAATTAAGACAAATCTGCTTACTATGTGAAATATTTCAGATGTACTCTGCTGATAAATTTAAACTGAAGAAAATAGAATTAATCTGCAGTCTTCGAGAACACCTCATCATGCGGGAAGGAAGGCTTGTTACTCCCCAAGCAAATTATTTTTTGCCTTGAATCCTATCAAATATCCTGTTGTTTATGAAAATAAATTCTGGCCAGAACACAGGGGACTGTCTATAGGAAGATGATCAAAGAGCACCAAAAGATCATCAAAAATAAAAAATATCAAAATTATGCTTTTCTTTCCACATATATACAACACAGTGTGGTATTTGCTGGGAAAGACAACAGACAGGATCTTACACATCTAAACATTTGATAGTCAAGACATTTTTAGCATATATGAACTTTTTAATCCAGTATGGGATTCTTTTAAAAAAAAATTAATTGCACCTTCCAGTAATATGCATTAAGTCAGGTTGTAATGGATCTAACAGATCTAAATGTAGGTTCATGCAGATGAACTCAAGACAGACTTTTCTCCTCTGTGAACCTCCCACTGAAAATATTTTCTACGTAATATAAGCATTTTAGTTGTACAGACTGAAGGAACTGTCACAATGTGTCTAAATTTAAGCTACATGATGATGTCAATGTTGGTGATATTTCTGAATGGATATTCTTTACTAAAGTTTCTCAGAATTTAAAATAGAGTTTAAAGAAAAAAAATTAAAGCAATTTCAAACATTTTTTGCTTAATTTGTCTTTTGGCCACATTGTTTGGATTGCATTTCTTTCTTAGGATTTACAACTTTCACAGCTAGCTGTTTGCTCTCTTCTCAGATGAAAGCAATGCAGTCAGAATAACAACACTTATAGTAAGAGAAATAACTGAAATAACTGAAGAATCTATTAATTACCTTATTTTCCTTCAGATCCTACCGAGAACACAGAATGATATTAAGACATTCACCGTTTGTGAGGTAGAGGAATCTCACAGGAGTAACTACATATAAAAAGGGATCTGCAATTCAAACGGAGAAAAACCACCACACCTTTGTATAAGCAAATTCATTTTCCCTCTACAATGCACCTGTTCCTTCTACTCCTGCAAATGGTATCTACTTTCCTGCTATTGTGTATGAACTATATGACTTTTCCACTGTGCTTTGTGATTATGTGATTGAATCAGTCTTGAAACTAAATGTAAATGAGGCAAAATGAATTTTCGAGTGTTATAAAGAAATTTTTATATACAAATTATTTACTGAACTCTACTAGTCACTTCCTTTCACCATATACTTTTACACATTTTTAGTTAATTTTTAAGAACTCTATCATCCACGTTCTACTGAAAAGCAGCACTTGTAGTGTGTAGTCATAACAGAAAAAAAAAATCCATGCAATGACTCTGCACTGGCTCTAATACAATTACTCTCAAAAAATACACATGCTACAGGATATTCAACTGTGTACTCAACAGTGCTGAGATCTTTCATTTTCACAGACAGGATTTAACAATTTGTTCTCTGGTCTATCTTCCCTTACCAAATCACATTCACCCATTCCTTTCTTAACCTGTAGCCTGGCACAGTAAAGTGGCTTCTAAATTTAGCATTTAAATACTTGTATGTCTGCAACTCAAACTTTCAGTTTCAGAGCCAAGCACTGAAACTCGGCTCTGTTCACTCTGCTCTATTCAGCTCTATTCAAGCATGAGCCTAAAGGCCCAGACATGAGGGAAAATGCATAATACATGTGAGGGTAAGGAAGTTCCAGGCACAGGACATTTCTACCTATATCTCTGTTTTACATCTTCAAGACTTGTTTTATGGTCTAGGACTCAGAACAGAGTTTGGGGTGGGCACTTTTGCTATATGACTATGTGACTGTATGTCTGACACTATTTAAAAACTAATGTCTAGGTAAGAAAACAATGAGATGGGCTGCTTAATAGTTGTTTCTTTCCTATTTTAATCTCTGATTATTTTCTTCTTATTTTCTTTTCTGATTCTTATTTTTTTCTTCTTCTTACCATTTTCTTCCTCACAGGTGAACTTACATACTAAATCTAAATCCTGTGTCAGGATTTATGTCATTAAGAAGTCTGTGAGTTACCCTGAAGATACAGAAGTCTCACAGCAATTAGCTTTTCACCCGTCAAGTACTTAAGTGTCCAGCTTCCTTCTTTTGGCCATATAAATGAAAACTAAATGCTGTGATATCAAATTAAGCAAGTATCCACCTCACACCTGAGTTTGTTTGGACTTCACAAAATATTAAGTTACTCATTCATCTTAGCTGTGGTATCCAAGTAAATAATTGTGTTTAAATCATGAAATGTTTTTACCCATTAGATGCATGTTTCAACTCAGATGCAGGTTGTCTTTTTAACCTTTTTTTTTTAATATAAAATTAAATAATACTATTCTATGGAAAAAATGAAACAATACAACTAAAGTGAGCATCTTAACTGATTTAAGACATCTGGTAAGAATCTGTAATCTTCCTGTATGTAAGGTCTCAGGAAACTACCATCGATTCACAGATGACATGGCCAAGCTATATGATAGAGGAGCATTGACTGGTTTCTTGTAAACAATTATGAAATTTTATATGTATTCTATATTTTTTTAGGTTCTTATTAGTTTTGTCCTATAATGCAGGATTTTAAAAATACCTGAGTTTCCTTTCTTGCGTCAGGTACAGCAGAATGGAATTTTCTATATCATATTTTCAAAAAGGAGTTAGGGATCAACTCCTTAAGTATATTTAAGGAATAAATTACAAACATTTTTGCCTTATGTATCGTTCCAAACTATCTAGATAGCTAACTACCATTAAAATAATGAGAATTTGATGAAAATGACTTCTTAAAAAGTCCAGTAAAAGTTTCTTTTGATAGAAGAATAGATTTTCAAATCTGCCCAAATTTCATTTAAGAAATGAGTTCTCAATGGTTTTAATGAGATTAAGAAATGATAGCTCTTCCTTTATGCAGGATAATTGTATTTATTTATTAAAAAAAGAAAATTGTTCATATAGAACAACTTCTTCAGTACCTGTTTTCTTAAAAATATTGTTTCTGATCTTCTATTTTTGCTCTAAGGAAAAGAAACTTTACTCCAAAATAAAGAAAAGCAAACACTGTCACTCATATCTCTTAGCAATCAGAGAAAAATATTTTAATAGCAAAAAATGAATTTTCATTTTAGGAAATAAAAAGTGAAGATGAGTAAATAAATCCATTCTGAATGTTTTCGTCATTTGGTTATGCTGTCAAATATATTTGTTGAAAAGGTTGCTAAAAACTGCAAAATTGTTGTAATTTATAATACTGTTCAAGCATTTATTGTAAATAGCAGAACTTCAGCCTGGGATTGATGATTTTCTTGTCTAATAAGATCTAGTATATTGTCACCTTTGAGTTTCTTTCACTGTCAATTTTTAGATTCTCTTGAGTTTTACTCCCTCCTCTCATCTCTGACGCAATTTCATCTCTTATCAGACACTCAAGCAGTCTCCTTTCCTCTCTCCTTCCCTCTCCTCATTCCCTTGTTGCTCTTCAGCTTTAGACCAGTCACAAACACTTTGATGATATCATCTTCCTTCTGTATTCTCTGATAAAAACTGTTTCTCTTGTGTGCACTTCATTTTCTAATGTAGTACAGTGATGTTCTAATTTCTGTAACATGCTTTTGAAATTTAGGTTCATCTGCTTGAGTTGACTAGAAACTATTAAATACATCAAGTGTTTCAGGGCTAGCTATTGTGAGATATGATATTATCTGCTGAGTTTTATTATTTTGTTGCACATACCTGCTTCAGACATGGAATAAACTGCTGTTTACAGAAGTATGCTGTATACTTCTCCATGTATTTTTTATACTACCATAATGCTCTGTCCTTTGAGCTTTTTCATTATTTTCTTAATTTTTCCGTTTAGGATTTATAAAAATAAGTAGTCATTCTGTTATTGTCTCATGATTGTTGAGAATATGCTACATCAGCAGGAGTGTAGTAATGGGATAAGATGCATCCTGTTACACCTCTTCAGCCTTGTCTGCTTTGTAACCATGCCGATAGGCTCTGCTGATGCATCACCTTGTTCATTAATATTATTTTCCAGACCTGGGAGAAGGACCACTTACCAAGACTTTTTCCACAATGCCAGAAAACCACCTCCTAGCTGGTCAAATAGGAGTCAGTTGAGGGGAAATAAGTAGACTTATGCTGCAATCAGGCAGTAGTCTCACTATTCAGATCATCTACACTCTTACTGCTATTTTCAGAGTTTTAAAAATATATGGTTTGGATTCCTCAGTGCCAGTCCAGCTAGGAGACAGAGTCTATCTGTCCTTATTTAACTTCTAAGACAGATCTATGGACAACAACCTAGTCTATGATAACTGTACTTTTTTATCAGACTGTCTTCCATTGAGGTAGAACAGCCTCTTCTTTCTCCTAGATAAAAGTACTGTGATAAACTGTCCATTTACATTGTTGCTGATGGTGCCTCCCTGCCAGTCCTTCCCTATCCATGGATATACAGTAGTATTACTGGAATTTCAGCTGGCTTCTGTTTTCCTACCATGATGATCAAGTGTTCTGCTTGCCTCATTGCAAGCTGGAGTGCACTCAGAAGCTGATTCAATATCAGTGTTCCACAAGGTGGGAGAGGATGCTTGGGAAAATCTTCTTCATATGGGATAGCGGGATAGCTGACTGTAAATATGGGCCTTTCTGCACAGGTAGTGACCCTGAGAAATAGGATGGGAGGAGGTTCAGAAAATTGTCTGCTTTTATGCATTTTTAACATCCACCCTTTACAACTATATACACTGCTTCTTCATTCACCAGTAAACTAGGCCTTTTTCATTCCCATGACACAATATTTAATTCCTCCTCTTTTCACCAAATCTAGTTTCTATGAGGCAGATTCCAATAAAGAACTATCACACCCCAGGTCTCTAGGTCTGTAGTGCTTAGAAAAAAGACTTCTCTTAAATCTACCATTGTAAAAGAAATTGTAATTCTAACTTCTGGATCTCTCTCATGACATTTTCTCTCCAAAAGTGCTTTCTTAATACTATTTGCATTATCTGCACACTGTCCTTCCTGCAGCTGGGCAAAATTCTATAGACATGAAGTGCCAAGTGCTTCAGAAATTCCTACATATTTTAATTTTTTAAACAAATTTTTTTTAAACAAAAGCTCTCAAAATGCCTAAACTAGGTTATATTTCATAGAATAATGGTATGGTTTGGGTTAGAAAGGACCTTAAGGATCATCTAGTTCCAAGTTCCCTGCCATGGACAGGTATACCTTCCACTAGACCAGGTTGTTTAAAGTTCATTTCAACCTGGCCTTGCATGCTTCCAGGGATGAGGCATCCACAACTGGGCTGGACAACCCATTCTGCTGCCTCACCACTCACATAATGAAGAAGTTCTTCCTCATACCTAATAATAACATAGCTAAGAAGCCTAATTGGATAAAAATATCTTTTCTTCCAGTTTAAGGCCATTCTCCCCTGTCTTATCAAAACAGTCCCTCTTCAGCTTTCTTCTAGGTGCTGGAAGGCTGGCCTCAGGTTTCCCCAGAACCTTATTTTCTCCAGGCTAAACAATGCCATCTCCATCAGCTTGTCTTCATAGAACAGATGTTTCAGCCCTCTGACCATCTTCATGGCCTCCTCTGGTCTAGCTTCAATAGGTCCATGTCCTTCTTCTGTTGGGAGCCCCAGAGCTGAACACAATACTTCAGGTAAGGTCTCACCAGAGCAGAGTAGAGGGGCAGAATAACCTTTATCCACCTGCTGGCCATACTGCTTTTGATGCAGCCCAGGATACAACTGGCTTTCTAGTCTCCAAGTACACATTGCCAGGGCACGCTATGCTTCTTGACCACCAACAGTACCAAGCCTTTCTCCTCTGGGCTACTCTCAATGCGTTGCCCATCCAGTCCATATTTGTGCTTGGGATTGCTGTGATCCAGGTGCAGGACCTTGCATTTGGCCTTCTTGAACTTGATGAGGTTCACACGGGTCCACCTCTCAAGCCTGTCAAGGTCCCGCTTAATGGCATCCCTTCCCTCCACTGTGTTGACTGCACCACACAACTTGGTGTCATCAGCAAACTTGTTTAATCCCACTATCCCTGTCGCCAGCAACGATTGCTTACAAAAATATGCAAAAAGCATTAATTACTTAAGCAGACCTATATACACATTACAACATTTCAGTGAAATCACAATGAGGTTGTCTTCCACAAAGTCTCAGCCTGGGAACAGGGATGCTGCTTGGATCCTAATGCAGTGACTCATATAAAACCCTACTTTGGACAATTCTATGGGGGGATATTCTCCCATTATTCATTCCATTATAAAATGCTAAATTAAATGTGAACGACAATGAACAAACAGCATATTGTAGTCCCTTTTCTTTAGATCTTACATATATCTATAGTAACTGTGGTGAAAAGCATTACTGACTAATTATATGTTAATGAAAATGACTGGACTTTATGGCAGTGGGAAGGATACTAGATTATGTGAAGGTTAAACATTTTGAGTGGTTCAGTCCTGTAGTTCATGCCATTTGAGTTTCTTTCCTCTTAAAGCATTCATTTTATGAGGTTGTTAATTTTGATTTTTTTTTTTTTTTATTATGATGTGTGATTTATCATCTGTTAGTCTGGAAAGTGAAATTCAGCAAGTAAGGTCATCATTCAAGCAAATTGCCCTTTGACCTTCACCTTTCCTTTCTGCTATGATGCAATGACAGTTTAATTTTTCTTTTGTCAAATATTTGCATTTGGGTGAAAAATATGTTCTTTTTTTTTTTTGCATCTGTTAAAATTTTATCCACAGACGAGGCATTTTTTTTGCTATAAATGTAAAATGTAGTTTCAAGGTTATAATTCTTTGGTTTCTCCTTTGTCTTTGAATTACACTGGCTTATATCATCTTTTTCCTCAAAAAAACCTCAAAAAAACAAAAAACAAAACAAAACCAAAAAAACCCCAAACAAACAAAAAACAAACAAAAACCCCACAACAAAAAAACCCCAAACAAAAAAAAAACAAACCATAACAAAACAAAAACCAAACCAAAAAGCCAAACAAAACAAAACCAAAAAATCACACACACACACACAAAAAAAACACCACACACCACAAAAAACCCCAAGCAGACTGGAGAAGAATCTCCATGTGGATGACCTTGCACATTTTATAGATAACAGCTCCTCTGGGGCTGCATAGTTCAGAGGCATAAAATGGACATATTTCAAACTGTAGGAATTCCAGAGAGCTTGAAGTTAAAAAAAAGAAAAAACAACAAAAAATCGAAGAAGGATAAAGAAGACAACCCTCATCTACTATGAGCATTCAGCTGTGAAATAATTACTCCACTGACCTTGTTTTACCACTGACATCCATGAGAGCAGAGATTAATCAAGGTTGAGTGCTTCTGAAAATCTCACCTTTAGTGTCAGTAAGAAAACCTGCCCATTCCAAATTCTTACTTTAGCTGATACTTTAAGGAATTACCATGAAGACCTATGATAGTCTCTCCAAGGATGGAGGGGCAAGGAGGGAGGACAGAAGAGAAAATATAAGGAGACATAAGTTATCTTTCCTTCCCTGCAACTACATAAAAAGTTCTTCAGTCAAAATGTCCATTCTGTTTGTAACAGTTAATCAAGTCTTTAACTTAATGCCTGAATATTATTTATGATTATTAATTCTATTTCAAACTGGGTTTAATATATAAATTAAAGCATCACACTAACAAAGAAAGTGGGGATGGATTTTGCTGACAGTAGTTCAATGACTAAATGAATTTATCTTTTTATTACCATTTTAATAATAAATTGCACAAAACTGAATACATAGTGAATGTGTCAGAGGTTTTATGTAGCAAAAGTGATCACTCTGAAGACAAAGGGCAAGACTGCCACCAGCCAAAGGAAAGTGTGGTTTTATCTTGTATACACATGAACATAACTTGCTGAGAATAGTTATACACTTACTATAAGGATCTGGAAAAAGAAGGTAACAAAACTTCTTTTCCATACCAAATGGAAAGCAGTAGTTGAGCAAATAGAACATGCTAATGTTTAGAAAATTTCAAACAGTTTGCAAACACTTTGAATTTTCCTCATGAAGCATTTAAACCACAAATAAAAGACATTTCTATGTCAGCAGGAATTTCCTACTGCATACTGGGGAACTAATCTTCTTATGAATTTTGGGTGGGATTAAGAGCAAGAACTGAGGTTGTGAAACTCCTAGTGAAGCAATGGAAGTCAAAGATAACATGAATTGGACCCATACAGGCAGGCATCATTCATGTTATAAAGCCCATGATGTATTAAAGTTGTGCTATCTACTTATGTTTCTACAAGTTAAATTTCTTTTGTAAAGATATCATTTAGTAGGACAACATCTTTAATGGTCTTCCATGAGTTTTGATAACAAAATTTATGAGGCTAATATGAGAACAGAATTAAGAGACCTTTGTATGGATTTTAGTTTTATTTTCCTTACAGCATAGCATTTCAGAGTAGAACATTTTGGCCCACTGTTCCTTTACACCATGAAATAAGGCAGAAATATTAACATAAAGCAATATTATACTAAGTTAATGACTCTTAATTAAGCAGAAATAATGTCTTAATTATTTTCATGTCTTTTCAAAGTCTAATCAGAAAAAAATCTTTATAGTAAATATTTGTCATATTCTAGTTAGTAATATTTTATATAAATAAAACCAAAATTCATTAAAGAATAACTGGATCTGTGTTTTCTCTTATTAATCTAACCTGATCCACAGAGACAAAACCTAAGAAATATATATGTTTAAGCAAAACAGTTGTATGTTCCCTAGGATATAAACCTTACTTTTCAAATTGGTCCATATTAAAATAATCTGGAAGTTTAATTCTCCTAGGGACTTAAGAAAAAGAAGTCACATTTCTGGTCTTTTGTAAGTCTGTTTCAAGAGTTAGTTTTGTGTTCATTCCTGCTTCCCTTGGTCAGAATGTGTTGGAATCTGAAACTTAGCTATCAGCAGAAGGAGAGCTGACAGGATTAAACAGAAAGCCATGGACAGTGGGAGCTAAGGGAACTTTTGCTTTGAAAGCCTAAAACCTCACAAGACCTGTTAATGTTTATCTATGTTTATTCCTCCTGCCTCCTTCAGCAAGATATGGAAAGACCTTTTGGTGATGCTGTCAGACGTGTAGAAGCCTTTTTTGTCTCTCCCCCCAGGTCGTTCCTTCCTGCAGGAGAGTATTAACTAGTTTGTGTAACTAACCGAAAATTGTGTAATCCTCTAGTTAGCATAAAGCTGTCCTTTAATTAACATAACTCATCCCCCTCATTAGCATACACTGTGCCCAGGACCGATATATTGCAGATCACGTGTCCAATAAAGGATTCTAGTTTTGACGCCCAAAACTTGGATCATGTAGTTTTCAAGACCCTCACATGAATGAGCATTTAGTGATATGAAATATAGCACTACACCTAAAATATGACATACGTGCATGGGGGACATTGTTAAATGGACTCATTTTTACATACTGTAGTGCAGGGCTAGCTAGCACTATTGAGTGTCTTTAGGATGGTCCATTCTCTATATTGGCTTCCCTCTCTCACCTTTATGAAGTAGCTGTGTTGGGCACACTCATAAATTAATTGTCTTTGTTCTTCTGGTTTCATTTATTCATTCAATGCTTTGAAAGTGTCCAAAGATACCGTAATATCTTTTTCAAAGGAGTGTCAACTCTTCTAAATACCATTTCACAAGACATGCTTTTGGGTCTCTGACAAGAATATTTTTTAATCTACACATTAGGAGTTTCTTCTCTTAATTCTTGGGTTTTTTTCTTAATTCACAGACTCCATCCTTTACTTTCCATAGCCTCTGTAGACTGTTTCGATTCTATTCCCTCAGCCATGTTATTTATTTCTGCAGATATCATTTCAGTCTTATCTTTTCTAGAGGTCACTGGCTGTGGCAGCTTATCATTTCTGTCATGAATTCGTTTGCATGTGTCTAATAGACTGCTCATCTTCTGCAAATTTCAGTAGAGGGTCTTCTAAACACAGAGATCTCAGAAATTACAATTCTGGTTATGAAGTGTTGGTTTGGTTTGAAAGCACTAGTTTTCTTCAGTTTTGACTGGTATTTCAGCACAGTTCAGTCTGAATACACTATCAGTGAACCAGCAAATTGTATTTTTGCAGCAACCAAAGCACACTAAGTACTGTGTGAGACAGGTAGGTCCACAATGGACAGATCTGATCCTTCTTTTTTTTTTTTTTTTTGGTGCAGAGCAATAGTAGGGTGTGTTCTAGTGAAAAAAAAAAGAATTCCAACAATAAGACCACAAATTATTACTGCCTCAGATCTCCATATCCTGTTTGATATGTTGTGGTGAGTATGTTTATGTGTAGCTAGAGTGGTACTTTGCTTGTGAATATATACACACAAACACATTAATACTTCTTATCTGTTTCCTATGCACATAGATATTTGCATATGTGAATCTAAGTGCGTAAAAATTACACAATGTATTTCATGTATATTAGCTGTGCTGATGAAAAAAGAAAAAAAAGCTATCATTCTGAATACAAAGGGAACTAGAAGCAGTTGCCCAGGGTAGATGCAATATGTCCATCAGCTAATTAATGATATGTTGTGAAGGTAGCAGTTCCTGCATTTGCTGAATTCTAATTTACTGTCAGTGTTTTGTTTTTGTTAAAAGCAATGCTTCTTCAGCATACTTTCTGCATGAATTTCAAAGACAAGGGAGAGGCTAATTTGAGGAATGACAAGCTGCCATTCAGCTGATCACTGATATTGTGGTCTGTATGATGCTATGACTTCCTAATTCCTACTGAGTCCAAAACCCAGGGGAACCTCAGCTCACTGCCTGTCATAGAAGCTTGCTCCTTCATTCAACATTGGTGTCTTCTTGTTCAGTGAAAACTGTAATCAAAGGATTCCCATACAGGGGAGATACACCTACTCAGTTGTTGCTTCTCCGTGGTCAGCTATTTCTGCATAGGAAGCAATTCCCCATTTTTGTGAAATTCCTGTAGGTTCTATTGAATACGTTTGCTTACACTAACTAGGTCTTTACTACAGAACTACTACACCAGTCAGCTAAACATTCACATAGTTGAAATTCTAATATAGTCCTGAGGTTATTTTATGAGTAAGATGGTTTTGCTCAACTCTTCCTAGCTGAGAAGTGTTTACCTAGGTTTATTTTCAGATCTTCCTGATATTATACACTTTGTTGGTCTTGTTGAAGTTTATTAACAAAAACTTTCTGTCATTCTTAGCTCCATTTACCTCAAAGAATATCAGTCCACTGCTATTGGCTATAGTGTGATTAGATTCCAGGATCACACCACAAGCCTGACCTCTATTACAGGTTTTCTACCTTTATTTTGAAAAGAATCACCACTCTAAACAAAAAATAATTATTCTGGAGACTATTTGTATCAGCTGAAGGTGGCAAGGTTTTTTCAGTGGGGGTTCTGCAGGGGTTCCCTCTGTGAGAGGTGGCCAGGGCTGCCTCATGCCAGACATGGGCAGGCACAGCTGGGTGCAAAATGGACTCACCACTGGCCAAAACTGGTTCCAGATGCCAAGATGATGGTATCTCTGGGACAATAAATTTAAGAGTGGATAAAAACATCTGTGTGACAGTTGTGAGGGACAGGAGTAAGAAAAAATATAGTGTGAGAAAAATCCCAATAATGCCAGCTCTCAGCTCTCATGGATGCATTCTGACAGGACCCATGGAGTTGTGGATGTCAAGTTTTCTGTCTCATCTCTCAGGCTGGTCACCTGGAGCACAAAGCTCTCTATATGGCTAAGGAGCACATAGCCTCTTTTATCACGATTTTGAGAATTAAGTGTCTAAAAGTAGAATACAGCCACATGACTTCAGCCGTGCAATTAAAGAACGTAATTTTGGACCTGAGTCACCTAAATGAACAGGGAAAACCTCTGTAGAAAATCCAGCCTGGTGATGCTGGGCTATTGTGAAGCTAAGGATTCAAAGCAGTTGACTAAAGAGAGATTGAACATGGGTGAACTTAACACTGACATGGGCATTGACAGCAGAGGCCAGAAACCTAAAGAGCAACCCAGTGGAATGCAGTTCTGTACAGATAAACAGCACAAAATAGTGTAAAATGGAGAGTTAAAATAATTTTCACACTTGCAGCTGTTAAGTTGTGATGCACCTCAGATTTCCTTCAGGAAAAGTTTTTCTTTCTTTGGCATTATGAAACTTTGGTTTTCAAACTCCTTACCACTGCAAGAATATCAGTAATACATTGTGAAAACAAGTACCCACTATACAAAAGACAGTCCGGCTACTTAGTGTTGGCTAGAAACCTAATATAAAAATAGCACTGCCTCTTTTTTTCTCCCCAGTGTAGAATCTGGATCATATTCATACAGTGAATGTCTTATCTTTTGTATCAATTAATATAACAGGGAAGGATTTAAGATTTCAACTTTCAGTCAATAAAATACATGTATTTAGATGGATGTTGATATTGATGAATGGATGTTGATAAAATAGGTATTTAGATGGATGTTGATGTGAAAACATTTGTTACACAGGATCCAAGTCAGTAATACATAAAATTAATTCTGCTGACTCTTGAAGGCATTTGAGAGGATGTATTAGAAACATTTTTTTTAACCAGATTAGATCAGGATAATTGGCCCAAAGAGAGGAAAGAGTGTCCTTGTGAGATATATTTGCATAGCAACATCATTTAATACTTATTATCTTTTATGAATAAGCTACAATAAGAGGCCTGACATTTCACAGAAAGGTATGACATAATCCTGTGTTTGAAATTTAGGACATAAAATCTATTTAATTTTAAACTAGACCTGTGCATCATTTATTATTTCTGTGAAGAATACCATCTCTCTCTTTCCCATCTTTTTCTGGTGCTTATTTTTACTATTTTAGTTAGTGAACCTATTCAAAGGAGCTACTTAATGCTGCAGTGGGTTCTTAGCTACAATAATGGAACAAATAGCCAAGTCTGAAGAGGACAGCCCTCAAAATGCTTGAATCCATGTAATCTTTAATAGATCAGAAGTGTTTTGCAACACTGCTATTAATGACTCAGTGTCTTCGTTTTTGTAATGAATCCCTATTGAATAGGGTCATTGGAAACATCCAAGTACGCTAAATTTTCTCAGGCACTTAGCAACAAACACTGATTACAAAAGGAATTTTGGTCTCTGGTCTATAAATGTCTGGGGCTCCGTGAACTCTCTCGGAGGTTCTGTTGAGGTTTAATCCCAGTAAGCAGCTCAGCCCCACACAAATGCTTGCTCACTCTTCCGCAGCTGGATGAGGGAAAGAATTGGAAAGGTGAAAGTGAGAGAAATCATGGGTTGAAATAATTTAATAGGTTAAGCAGCAGCTGTGTAGGCAGGCATAGCAAAACAAGGAATTCATTCACTGGGCTGAGGTGTTCAGCAATCCCCAGGAAAGCAGGGCTCCACCATGTGTAACGGTGACTTGGGAAGACAAACACCATCACTGTGAACATCCCCCCTTCCTACTTCTTCCCCCAGCTCTATATGAGGAACATGATGTCATGTGGTGTGGGATATCTCTTGGGTCAGTTTGGGTCAGTTGTCACAGCCGCGTCCCCTACCAATTTTTTATGCAACCCTCACCGTACTTTCAGGCAGGATAGTGTGAGAAATTGAAAAGGCCTTGACATTGTGCAAGCACTGCTCAGCAATAACTAAAATATCCCCATGCTATCAACCCTAGTTTACTTACAAATCCAAAATGTAGCACCAAAGAAGCTACTATGAGGAAAATTACCTCTGTCCCAGCCAAAAGCAGTACAGATACATATTAAAGTAGTAAAGATCAAAAGCAAACCTATTGCAAATTCAATACACAGAGATCTGCAGCCTTACAGGAAATGTTTTAGGTGTTTTCACATCAGAAAAGGTTGAAACGGAGTCATCCAGGAGATCAAGAAGTCTTTGCCATCACTCATTCAATTTAATCATATGTGATTAAACTGCAAATGGTCATGTTTTTGCTATATAAAAAAATTTATTACAATCAACTACTGTACTATAAACGTTACTTTCTAACTATTTTAAGTTAAGTCCTTCATAATGAGATGAAGGTTAGAATACATAAAGTCCAACAGTAACTTCTGAATTAAATCATTAGTAATTTTTTTCAATGACTGAAATTTTTGATATGTGAACTGCAAGATTTGAAATAGCTTCTACCTACAAAATTACAAAGTTCAGCAGAATTCCTGACATGGATTTGAACTGTTCATCATATTTAGCACAGTTAGTGTGCAGAAGTCTATTTAAAATTAGTAGCCTAATTTAGAGATCAAAGGCATTGAAAATTTCTTGGATCAAAGATTAGATTTAACCTTTGAAAGTTTATGACCTTGAAAACTTCAGCTTCCATTACAAATTACATTTTTCATGCTTTCAAGTATTGCAAAAACTTTTCCAGTGTTATCAGTGAAAAAACAATTTATAGGTGGCCTTTATTTTATGAACTTGTTTTTTGTTCATCTGAATCACACCATCATTCCATTTCACACATATGTGAAATTTATTTTAGTTTCATTTTTACTTAATTGAGAGATTCTGTGATCTATTATTTGAAATTAAATTAAATACTGTATGTATTTCTTTTAACTGTAACAAACATTTCTAGACTGTCATTAAGATTTTTGCTTCTGTGTAATAAAGTTCCTCCTCCCCTTTTTGAGATGCATACAAAAGTCTCAAAAATACAGAATATTTGCATTAGAGCAATCAATACTCTGTACATGATTTATGTAAACTTATAGCTGAACATATTCTGTATATTCAGAACTAAATATGCATTAACATTAACAGATATAGGCCACATAGTACATACACCCCTTCAGCCTAGAAATTCAGTAATAAGTTAAAAGTGTATTAAGGGACATGGGGGTGAGTGAAAATGGTGAGGCTATAACCGACATGGGGGATAAACCAATCACACTTTTCAGAGAACTGAAGTTTCTCGTGCTTTGGAAATTTCCTAATTTTTCAAGGATTGGTTCTTCTATTTCTGCTTAACAGTCATGGCACTTTATTGTTTATTGCTGAAAAAGAGATGTGAAATAAATTGAATTTTTCTCTCATTTCTTTCTCCGTGTTCCTTAGGGATTCTAAACCCATATACATACTGGATATTCTTGAAATATAAGAAAAAGATGTTGTCTGATTCCTATCCATAACAAGGACACTGTAGCCTTTTCTTTTTTTTTTTAAACTTTAGTTTTTAGTGTTAAAATGCAAACCTTGTTCCATTCGAAATTAACATACAGCTCATTTTTTTTTTCTCTTTATATCTTTGTTACTCAAATTAAAATGTTTTGTACTGTGGTATCTTACTAGAAAAAAGCACCTTTCCTCTCATAATCACTTGGAAAAAATGAGACTAGTGACTGAATAACATTCCTGTGGTCAATAAGCAATATTGACATTAAAAAAAGAAAATAAACTAAGCTTCCATGTAAAGTAGCAATACAAAGATGAGAGAAAAAAAAAGCATTATGTAAATCTATTTCTTTTTGCAAACCACTTCCATGTGATTCCTAACTCACATTTTGAGAAGCACAAGCCAGCAGTCAAAGTCATGAGAATACAACAAAGTGACAATTTTCTCCTTACTGGAACATTGTGGGTTTAAAGGTTCAGATGAAATGTGAAACTTGTACTCAAGCTCACTGAGGAAAGCCTGAAAAAAAGAGGAGACAAACAGAAGGCAAAAATGTAAATGAACCCAGACAAGATTAGGCTAAATGAAAATTGAATATAAAAAATCAGTGCTAAACAGCAGGAGAAAAAAAAAAGAAAGAAGGAAAAGCATAAAAGAAGCTCATGCTCATGTGCTCTTATTAAATGTGACAAGTATAACACACTCCAGAATTAAAACACACTCCAGAATTAATTCCTGAGGCTTTGTATAGATTAGTAAACTAAACATTTTCATGGCAAACACTTGAATACTAGCTTGTGAACATTTACACTACCAAATCAATAGCAGAGTCTCTGCCATAGTTCTGGCTTTAGCCAGAGCAGACTGAGGTTTGTGTCAGCCAAAGACAGGGACCGCTCCTGCCAGCTCTGCATAAGGGCAATCCTCTTGGTTTCTGGAAGGGGATAGGAGGGGAGAGTGCAAAGAGATCCCAGCTACATGGGTACAAATCCTGTTTTGCTACTTGTGCAAAAGGGAAAACTATGGCCTCTGCACAAGTTTGTTTATTAGAACAGGCATAATCAGTGCACTTTTTATTCAACCTTCCACCTCCCTGCCCCTAAACTAACAAACAACTGGCTCTATTTCACTGAGAGAAACCTCAGTGAAACAACTGGCAAAGTCAGCATTTCCCATCTCTTTAATAACATTCCCTTATGTTTTGTAAATAGGAGTTATTATTTCAGTAGAGTTCATTCAGGGACTGAGGACAGCATAATTCCTTTATATTACAGAATCCAATTTTGCCAAATTTTGATTGATTGTGCTAGGTAAACCCAAGTTATTATTTATTTCTGTACATCATCTGTGAAGTAATACAATCTATTACTATCTAGTATCAGTATTTTCATTATGGGTATTACAGTTGTTAGCATTACTGATGTCAATATTACTAATGGCTATTCTGATCTTCTGATCTTAATACAAGTAATATTTGTATAATGCATAGAATCATAGAATGGTTTGGTTTGAAGGGGACCTTGAAGATGACCGATGTTAGTAAAAAGCACTGCCTGAATCACAGTTCTCTCATAATGGTAAGGAAAACTGTTACAGATGAACATGGAACACACAATTCATACATACAAACTCATAGCTCAGAATGCTGCCCCGATCTTGCTGTCTAAGTGTTGTGAGAAAGACAAATTATATGGTTGATGTCAAATGCCCATATACTTATGATTTCTAGCAGGAGTTACTCTGGAGTTTTCAAAGTGCCTGTGTGATTTTAACACTCCATGTTTGTTAATTTAAATGTTAATCCAAATCTATTAGGCAAGTCTGAAAATCTTATCCACAAAGTACTGTAGAAGACTTGTAAAACATCTATAAAATTGGGATTTCTTTGTCTCATTCTGCATTCACATTTGTCACACTTTGATGCTATTTTAAACTTTCTCATTATCCATGAAATACAGATAGTTATTTAGAAACAAGGAACACATGAAGATTTTTTAAATCCTTCATTATCTTTTCAAAAAACAGTTTATTCTTCCAGAAAACATTGCAACATTAGGAAGATTTAAAAATCCAGATTTCCAGAGCACTGGGCCATTCCACTAGCTAGCTTCAACATCAAATATAAGCTCCAGATGAACCAGACCACCTTCTGTTCAAAAGAAGATGAAAGAATGCTTAGGAATCTTTACTCTTCATAGGACCTGTGTTAAGTCCAACATGGTGTGGTGTAAGGGAGAGCTCCCGCTGCGCCTTCTATCTGAGGAAGGGGCGGCTATGGAGAAGCAATGGCTTTTTCAGAGTAGAAACCCACTGTTGAGCTTATTCCTCACTTTCTGATTTTAGACAAAGAATAATATTAATAATGAAAAGTACAATTCTACTTTTTTGTTGCTATGGTAACCTTGTGAAAAATAAAAATCAGGAAAATAACCAAAAACTTAAAATAATTATTTGTATACAGCACTATTTTCAGGTGGACATATTCTGCTAGTGACGGCAATTGTTGTGGCAAATAAATGTGGGCTGACAATTATTTCTGTTAAAAGATTAAAATAAGAATATAATAATCTGATATTTAAATTATTTTTAAAACTATAAACATAATCTAATCTAAATGGCATGAAAGATAATACATTAAAAAAATAAGATGTACAGCAGATTGATCAGTATTCAGTAGGATATACTTTGAAATTTGAAACTTTAGTAAATTTCCCTGCTGTAATTTCTATGCCATTTCCTAATATTGTAGATAGGTAGTCATAGCTTTGAATTCTATAAAAGACACTAAACAGGAGAAGAATATATAAACTATGCAGGAATTAGAAAACACAACTGTGCATTTGACTCTTTTCTCTGTAAGAGTCCAAATTCCATGAAAAAATAAAACTCACACATATACTTGTAAAATTAGTTCATTCTCTAACAAAAGGGCAACAAATATTTGCAAACTCTAAAAAAATGAGAGTGAGTGGGTGGAAAAGTGACCAATCGATGAATCAAATTAATATGCTATAAAATATTTAAGGAAAGAAAATAGTATTAGAGCTATGCTGTGTAAGGCTGGCATATTTACAGAATTATCACTGAAGTTAGTTACTGCATTTTTGACCCAGTCAGTTGCTCAGGCTGAATACTGCAGTATCGATATTTCAATTGCTTCCACGTGTAAAGCTGTTTTGTCATCCTATTACCACGAAATATTCAAAAACTGATGAAAGCAAACTACCTACTTCTGCATGTTACAGCCCCAGTAGCTTACAATGACAACAGATGGACAAACCCAAGCAAAGTCTGAAAATACATTTTTATAAATTCTGTTCATCTCAGTATGAATCATTCAAATGCTGGCAAATCCAACATCTGTGCATTTCTAAAATAGAACAAAGATGACATAAATGCTATGAAGCAGACTTTTTTTTCTATATTTCAAAATAAATTTGCTTGCTAATAACCAGCCATTACAAGTTCAACCATGTCACTATTTTAGAGGCAAAACTTCACTAGGAGAGTAGTAGGGAAGCTTTAAAAAATTGCTGAAGGGCACAGAAATCTTAAGTGCTGGTTAATAGGAAATCAATGTTGGAGGCAACTAAAAGAAGTATTAAGTATATAGGAGATAAGCTAAAAAACATTGAGGGAGAACTCATGAATATGTGAAAATGAGGTGTACAGATCCTTGTGGGCTGCAAGTCACATATTTGGCTAGCAGACATTGAAGGAAGAGCTTGTAAGGGAAAGAAACAGCTGCTTGTTTCTAGATGTGCTCCCAGCAACGTCTCATATAATTAGCTAGAAACAATTAGAGCTTGGGGTAGGGGGGGTGTGGTCACATATTAACTCAGATCTCAAATACCTGAAATCAGGAGATGGTCACTGAGCAAGAGTGGTGCTTTAGGAGAAGTAGGAGAGATATGTGATTTTAAGGTCTTTTTACCCATTTTGTGATAATTCTGAGCTCCAGAAAAAGACTCTAAAGCCCAAATATTCTTCACTATCTTCATAAGTAAAAGCAGAGTTTTGCTCAATTTTTTTTTTTAACTGAAGTGGAGGTTAGACCCAACAGACTCCACAGATCCCTTCCTAGGATCTGATGATTTCATGTTTTTTTATAACCTGACACCTGGAATGACTGTGCTGTCCTGCTTTCATAGATGTGAATTTCTTCAGCCAAATAGTGAGTAAAGCAGAGTGCAATTATTTAAATTTTCTCTTAGAGAGTATTTTCTTTAAAAATTAAGAAGTACAAAGGGAAAATACAAATACTGGAAGAAAGAGAGAGGTACAAACGCAGCAGTAAAAGTGATGGGACAGCTTATACGGACAGTCATGGTTTTATTATGTAAAGTCCTGTGCAGCTGCCAGCAGGTGTGATGTCACTTTGCAGGCAGTCACTGAGGTCACTGAATTCAGGGGGTTTTGTTTCCCAGCTTTCACTCCTTTTAGACAGGAAAGCAACTAAAATCTCTCTGTCTAAAAATAGTGAAATAGCACAGTCCACTTTCTGAGGTACTGGGAGAGACTGGAACAGAAAGATGTCAGGGAAAATGAGCAGAGTTTTTCTGGAGTGGTGCAGAGAGTGGACTTACTGACTTGTAGGAATGTATGTTTGCGAATAACACAACCTGCAAGATAATAGAAAGAGGCAAAAAGATACCGAAAGCCAAGCAAAAATAAGAACCGTGAATGACAGTGGCCCAAAAGGCAGAAGACGTAGATTGATACATGTGGTCTTGAGAAAGACTGGAAATGAGGTTGTGAAAGAAATTAAACCTCCTGGAGTGTGCTCCTTCTGTGCTCAGGATGTCAGAACTGCTCCTGTGCTGCAATTCTGAGTGAAAACTGAAATAGCATTGCAGTTCCTCATCAGTGCCTTCAACTTTATAATATAGAATTTAATTCATATCTCATGCAAAATACTTTTAAAAAAGGAAACATTGCATGGCTTACAGGATTGCTTACACGTCAAACCCTCATTCATTTTACCATCTATGTCTAACATCAAAGTCAGGTGAATTCAGCTACTTTAGTTTAAGAAACATTTGGAAATGTCCCCAGGTTTTAAATATGTGTGCCTAAACTGTGGAAAAAATGGTGCATGTCTAACATCTCTTTTTTTTTAGAAACTTCTAAATAAAAAATGGCAAACATAGTTAATCTGTCAGGTTTTGGCGAACACCAGGTCCTGGTAACATACACTGTATTAGTAGTATGTACCAGAATTGAACATCTCTCATTTTGCATCTGTTAATTCATACAGTTTTCTGAGCAGGCTTATATTTAACTTATTATTCCGGTATGAGAACTTTTATTCATTTTTTATGTCATCAAGACCTTGTAAACAAGGTAGGTATGCATCACAAAGAAACCCACAACTATAACTTTGTAGTATCTTGTCATGATCTACACTTTCATGGGAGAATTATGCAAAGAGTACAACAAGAGGACAAGTCCAACCATTAACCTAGCAACACCATGTCCACCACTTAACCATATTGGCAAGTGACACAACCACAAGATTTTTGAACACTTCCAGGGATGGTGATTCCACCACATTTAATTTATTATGTTCCAGACTTTTGTACCTCAAAATGATTTCTTTTTATTCCAAAAATAAATTAAAAAAAAATAAAAGTTTGAAAATTAGTACTCTAACTTTTGCATAAGATTTTATACATATGGTTTTTATTGAACTTACTGGAAATCTTCAATAAATTGCCAGAAATTAACATATGTACAGAATTCTTCCCTTGGCATATTTTATTGCATATTATATTACTTTGTAGTCTATTTAAATACTTGCAGAGGTTCCTCTTAATAATCTGGATCTTTATTAATGATCTGTGCTGCAAATTTCAGTAAATAAATATAATACGAGAAAGCAAAATTATGAATGAAATACTTATTTCCATTGTTTATTATTATTGTCTTTTACAGATCTTGAAAACATGCTAAGGCTCTTTGACCTGAAACATTATAATCTTATAATTTAATAAAATAAAAAAATAATAAAAGTCAGGAATGGCAGGAATATGAAGAAAAAAGTTATATAATATTTTATGTAAGTATACCCATCCAAAGCATGGATACTTCTCTCTCTGAATTCATAGATCTTTTTGTGGAACACCTAATTCACCACAATTTGATCCTGGTGATCAAAATGAGTTTCTACAAGCTTTTCCAATATAAATATTAAATAAATGTGTGCACACATTGTCATTTATTCATATCGCAGTAATGGCATCGAACAAGGCAACACAAAATCACTTTCAGATTATTTTGTTGCTAATCTGATTAATATAACACTCTTTCTTCATCAGTCCTGTGCATTACTGTGTACAGGAAAGATTTGGCTTCAAGGTAAGTATTTACATTATCCTTTCCAAACATAGGGGACTATATCAACAGCATCTCTAGATACAGCGCTTTGAAGTACTCCCTGCAGACCTTGAAAATGTAGTGCATACTCTCAGGCTTCATGGCAAAATAAATGTTGGCTGGAATCCAAGTTTTAACTAACTTAGGCACCTTACTCAGCAACTATATTAGCAGTCATTTCATCTCATTTTGCCATCTAAAAGTTAGATTGTACTCTCACCTGGAGTTCTCATACTTTCAGTGCAGAGAGAAAGATAACCTTGAGAAGGCTAATTATTTTCCATATCTTACATGCACTTCAGTATTGGATGATTTAGACTAACTAGCACTACCTGTGATCATGTCTTTTCCTAGCTAAAAGTTATTTTAATCTCTAAAGCAAAGATCTTTTTTTTCTGTTACACAGCACCTCAAGTAGCTTCTAACTCCTTACTGTGGCATCTGGAAACAAGAGGAAATGTTAGACACTATACATCATATAGCAAGAGTTGGTACTGGCAGAGCTTGCATTTCAAACAGGCAACACCAAAAAAAGCAGAAAGGACTATAACCTCCTCTGTTAGCTGAGTATGGCAAGGCATAAAATTCAGAGAAGGGCAACGCGAAAGATTAAAAGTTACAGAACAGATTCTATACAAAGAATGACTACACAGAAAAGGTCATTTCAATCTGGAAAAAACTTATCTGAGGGCAAATACTTGGATTCTGATTAGCAAGAATAGATGAATGGGGCATGATTTCTTTCAAAAAGAAACAGGATAATTTCATGGATGAAAAATCACTGAAGCAATAGTAAAGGCAAAGACAATAAGCACAACTTAGAAAATCCCAGAAATTTGCTTTGCAAATTGTTTAGGCTGAGAGACCGTTTTGCATAAATATACTTGGTTCCTGCTAGCTATCTCAGAAAGAGCACCCTCAGACACAGGTTCCTCTGCTCAAACATACTCTGACATAGTCATATGTTCTTCCTCCCCAACCTGCATACATGGAAAGGGAGGCACTGGCAATGTTTAGCTTGGGCAAGGAAAAGAGGCACAAAGGGCTCTGCAATTTCTTGAAATCTCAAATTTCAAAGTTAATATCAACTACTAATAATAATGAAATGATTTTCCAGCCTGAAAATCAAATATAAACTAACTTGGGCATGAATTACAAGATCAGCCATCCTGATCTGAACATGCCCCCTCAGTAAGTTCACAGACATGACCAAAGCCTTGATCTGCTGGAGGGGTAGGAAGGCTCTACAGAGGAATCTGGACAGGCTGGATTGATGGACTAAGGCCAGTGGTATGAGGTTGAACAAGGTGAAGTGCTCGGTCCTGCATTTGGGTCACAGTAACCCCATAGAGTGCTACAGGCTGGGGGCAGAGTAGCTGGAAAGCTGCCTGGTGTAAAAGGACCCGGGGGTGCTGGTTGACAGCCAGCTGAACGTGAGCCAGAAGTGCGTCCAAGTGGCCAAGAAGGCCAATGGCACCTTGGCTTGTATCAACAATAGTGTGACCAGAAGGACCAGGGCAGTGATTGTCCCCCTGCACTCAGCACTGGTGAGGCCGCATCTTGAGAGTCATGTCCAGTTCTGGGTCCCTCACTACAAGAGAGACATTGAGGGGCTGGAGTGTGTCCAGAGAAGGGCAATGGAGCTGGTGAAGGGTCTGGAGAGTAAGTCCTATGAGGAGTGGCTGAGGAAGCTGGGGCTGTTTAGTCTGGAGGAAAAGGAGGCTTGGCAGAGACTTTATTGCTCTCTACAACTACCTGAAAGCAGGTTGTAGCAAGATGGGGTTTGACCTCATCTCCCAGGCAACTAGTGACAGGACAAGAGGAAATGGCCTCAAGCTGTGCCAGGGGAGGTTCAGGTTGGACATTGGGAAGAATTTCTTGACTGAAAGGGAGGTTAAGCATTAGAACAGCCTGCCCAGGGAAGTGGTGGAGTCACCATACCTGGAAGTATTCAAGGAATGACCAGACATGACACTTAATGGTATGGTTTTGTTGACGTGGTGGAGTTCAGTCAAAGGTTGGATTTGATGATCTTGGAGGTTGTTTCCAACCTTAATGATTCTATGAAAGCAAAGGCAGCTTGGAAACAACAAATGTAGTGTGCCTGCTCAGCCTGCCACAGTCACACTTTTTAAGAGCGAGATATCAGTTTGCACTTATGGTTCTCTCTCTGAGGAGAGTAATTTGCTCCCTGGAGTGATTCTTTTAGGACACTATCTCACCAGGTGCACCTGGAGAAGAAAACTGTATGCACATGACATTAACTATTAGGTAATTGCTGGTCCTGAAGCTATAAGTGGATATTTTCCAGAAATCAGCATCCCTCGGCTTAGCTCATATTTTGGTAGCAAGCCCAAACAGCAAGAAACTTCTGTCATGTGTGCTTCATGTCAACACCATTTTGTGTAGTGGAAGTGATATCTGTCACAATCCATGCTTAAAATGCCTGTGGGATGCAGACTCTGGAGAACATTATTCTTCCTTCTGGGTACAGGTTTCCTGGCTAGGAGATCTGTTGGCATCATTCCAGATTGCAGTATGTATGCACTGAGGGGAGCTGGTGACAAAGTAGTAAACCAAGCTTCTTTATCCTTTGAGGTGCTGCTACTTTTTAGTTGTATAATAACAATTGCTTTTAAAAATATAACCGTCACATTTGCAACATAGGAAAATGACTGAAATAAAACAAATGAAAGTAAAAATAGGTGGAAACTAAAATATAATATTAGTCTAATGTAATGCTATTATGAAATACAGTGTTATTATGTATACATGACATAGTGGTTATAGTCTAATATAGAATATCAACATAGGTTTGATTAAAATCTGGACAAAGTGTAACAATCTGGCTAAAAAAAGAAGTTAAAAATCTGCAAAGGTAAAATGTTGTAAAAGGCAATGAATTATAATAAGATAATTCACAGTAAGCATCTTTTGGTAATATACTACTTTTCTTAAATCAATCTTTACAGCAGGCAGTGATTATCAAATTAATACCGTGCACACTCCTTACCACTCCGTATATTTAATATTGTTAACTGAAGCCAAACTAATTAGTATAGACTGATACACTGCCCTTCAGATATCACATAGTTTCATGGTACGAAAATACACAGGAAGCATATGCTGCACACATACAAGTATTTTGCTTGGCTTTGTGGAAAGTAATGAGATGAGTAGTGTCTTTTGTGTTGAGTAGTGATACCTTTAATTTGAACTCTGAAAATAGAATCTTCATGAATAGTTTCTTTTTTGGGTTTTTTTTTTGGTTGCTGTTGTTGTAAAGGGGTTGTTCCTTTTGAATGTACATTGGATTAATGAACCAACATAACTTGCAGACACAAACAGTCTGAAAGTGGCTGTAGGCATTTTCTCTTTTGTGTTTTTTTTTTTGGTTAGTTCTATTTTATATTCTTTTAAAGACTGAGCAATGCTACAAAGTAATAGTTTATGGCAGTCAGTTAATGAGTTGAAACTTCAGTGAGATAGAAGGCACACACAATGGAAAAGTGTGAAAAATTTAAATGACAAGGTTGTTAAGGTAACTCTATCTTGGTTATGTATTTGTGAAGCTTATTATAATGCAGTGAAATGAAAACTTAATAAATATATCTAGTCATTATGAAGGAAAAAAAAAGATATCCTATTTAACTACAAGATGCACGGATTTGCTGCTGCTGTGTTGTGGTGGAAATGAAGCAAATGACAAAGAGTACCCAGCTGCCCCATATGACTAGCCTATGCCAATACAGAACATTAAAAAGTAATTTTAAGAACTTTCCTTTTCACATTAACTTTGTAAAACCAGCTGACTTTGTGATTTTGCAAATGAGAATTTAAATGAAAATGTTCTGTCCATTGAGAGCATGGGAAGAATGCTAACAGGGTTTTGCAATTACTGCCACGATGTGCTTTCAGTGCAGTGTTTTTGCTTATTTAAGTAAATAGGTTCATGCTTACACATACTCACAAAACCTAACACCAAGGAAACTGAATAAA
This sequence comes from Cephalopterus ornatus, assembly GCA_013396775.1. Taxonomy (NCBI): domain Eukaryota; kingdom Metazoa; phylum Chordata; class Aves; order Passeriformes; family Cotingidae; genus Cephalopterus; species Cephalopterus ornatus. Next base: position 63,150 of record VZRE01011751.1, read on the forward strand.
AGGAGTGATTCATTATCCTGGTTTATTGAAATATTGCTGTCTGTGTGATTCACTACTACTCATGTATGCTCCTCCTCTTGCTTAAGTCATAGTCTGTTTTAACTAATATGGTGTATTTGGGCAACATTCATGGTGTATTTGGGCTCTTAGTCATTCTTTAGTTTTCTCAAATGCCCTGTCCCTATAATTTCAGAAAAAACAGACAAAGTAGGTGGGTCATCCAAAAAAGCTTTCAAGGTTACAATGTTCGTTGTTGATAGTTAATGAGAAGGCTGAGATGGAGACACCAACAGTGATGAGTCTCAGATATAACAACATAAAATAAAGGCACAGATAAGAGACTGCAAGAAAAGGAGATGATTATGTGTGTCCATATGCTGCTATCAGACTATCAGTTAAACAGTTAAAAGAAGTCAAATAAGAGTATGACAAGAACATGTTGCATTTTACTCTATAAGCAAACTTTAAAATATGGATAATACCATTGGTGCCAGGTGTCTCCTGAGGATGGCAAAAATGAGAATGCCAGCTGCAGTAGCTGAAGAAAGATTGGACTACTGCTCTCCTGAATTTGGCATCTGATCTGGCAACTAAAGCCAACATATGATACTTGACAAGCATGACTGGTTTTCCTACATAGATTTCAGGTTGCAATACATATTGGAACTGGGAAAAAAATGTTTATGTGCTGGTAGAATGCATCTTCATTTTTGGTAGCAAGATAGGCTGCCAGCTGGTAATTTTATGATATACAACACCGATCATTTTGATTATCTTTGCAGTGGAAGAACATGGTGCATGTAGAAATCCAAAATTCACAAGCAAATACTGAGACAATTAAAATATTTTATCATTATAAATTACCTTATCATTACTCTACTGGTAGATTCTTGAGATGTCCATGTGATGTGTCTGCTTTGCTCTTTTCGTGAACACTTTTTTTCCTGGGGAAAAAAAAAAAAAGAAAACATATACTTAACTGATTGGTCTAGGTACAAGACAGACCACTTTACATGTATCCTTAGTATAACTTGTGTCTAAAGAAAAGTGTTCACAAGAATCTGATCTTTTCTTGTCTTCCTGGAAAAAACTTGTAGCAACTGAAGACTTCTCTGAAGGTGAGATAGTGTACTTCAAAAGTAATTCAAAGATGAGTTCTTTAATTTTGGATTTACAAAGGAGAAATTATATTATTCAATCCAATAATGGCATTGTCAATTAAGAAGCTCTCTCTCTATAAATTCAGTCTACTTCACACAAAAATAAAAATTACCCTCTTAATAGCAAATCACCAGTACAATATAGTTCCTGTCACTCAATGGCTTCTAAACAAAGCAGTGAAGTTTTTAGTTTGATTTTTTTTTAAATTATATGTTTTTAGTAAGCATTAAATGCAATTATTTATTTAAATACTCTACCTTTATTCCACTATTCAATACAGTAGCTATATTACTCATATATTCAATACAGAAAAGTTCTTTATCTTATAATCATTGCTAAGAATAGTTGTGCCAGTTATTATAGAATTTACATGATAAACTTTGACTTCATCAGAGGAAGATGAATACTGCTTCCAGAATTTCACCTTTTCTTAAAAATAAATCTGCTTTCTTGTATTGTCAGACTGATTTATCAGATTTTTGGTTCAAGCTTCCATTCTCAGCAATGAACCAGTCTCCTTGAATAGTTCATGTTGAACAACAAGGTAATGTCTCTGATAAACATCTCGGGTTAACTTGTGCATCAGTCCTAAGAGAAGGTAAGGGGGTTAATAGGCATCTAAACTATCATCCGCAAGAAAAATTTTGAACTCTGGATCAATTAGGGAGGACTCAAACATCTATAAGATGAATTCAACAAAATCCGTATGAAACATTGCTATTGTTATAGGACTCTTATTTCTTCTACATTAGTTGTCAAAGGAGACTGAAAAAGTAGCTAAAACACAACACTGTAGTCCTATGACTTAGACCACAGTGTAGACATAAGACTGTATCTGACTTATGGCTGACACATTCTTACAGGCAGAAAAAAGGGATGACTACTCTGCCTGTACTGATAGACTCATCTGTTACAAAGTACACATAATTCTTTAGCCTTCAAATAAGATTTTCAAACACCTAGATTAAGCAAAATAATATAATTATGCAATTAAACTTTCCACTTCTTTACAAACCACATTTCTTTCTCTTTGCATGTTCATACTTTCTGGACAGTAGCAGTTTAGGCCTGAACCAAGTTCAGTCATATTTTCTAAATAATTAATTTGCATTTTTCATTTGAAATGTTTGACAAATACATATGTTTGTTATTAGCTTATTTAATGCTGTTGGTCAAATAACTTGTATGTGTATTCATCCATAATTCATTCAAAGAATTGTACAAAATATTTGAAATAAGATCTATGAACAATTGTAGCTGAAAATTTATATAACAGATGTGATAGATTGTTTATCAAAATGTTTCCACTCCTCATCACTTCTGAAAAACCAGCCCAATCATTTGTGAATATATTTAGAACATTACTATGAAAATAGTTTTCAAAGTTCTCATCCAAGATTTTATGGAATATCCACTATTGTCCATTTTGCCTCTGTAGTGACTGACCCAAAGTTCAATGATATCTCAAACTGTTTTTCCATTACTTCATCAGTATTTGGATAAGTGACTTATGCCCAAGCATAGCAAGGACTTTAAATAGAGGCTGCTCTGAATTTCACCAGTGCATATCTTATCCCATTATCCGTTGCTAATTTACATGACTATTTGAAATCAAAGTGGAGTGTATCAGTTGTAAAGCAGTGTGCAATTGGATTAATTTATCTTTTGAATACATTTATAAAAAGAATAGTGAATTAGCCAGCAATTACAGCATTTATTTTCAAAATACTAATATCCCAGATGACCTGGGCTTTGTTTCACTTTTTAAATTGTATGTAGAAATATAAGTAGCAATACATCCAATATATCCAAGATGTACTAATATTTTTTAAAAAATTAGATGGTAACTTTCATTGTTGTTTGCATTTATGTTGGTTTCCCTGAAGACTGGGATGGGGCTACATTGAGTCAGACTATGCTATTATATTTCTGCAAGGACTCGCAGAATTCTAACAACATCATTTTTGTTATTCCACAGTCAGTACGAATTCGCTCTTTGATGCTGGGGTTTTGATAGGTTTCATTTGTCAGAGTTACACATTTTTGTTAAATTAATGAATGGAGAAAGCTCATATAATTTTAAAATACCTTACTGAAAAGCTCAAAAGGCAAAACCAAAGTAGAAATAGTTGTACATCACAAATGTAGGTTTAAAAATGTTTGCTGCAAAGAAAAATTATTCAATTTAAACCACACATGCAAATTTATTTCACAACTTCAGTCGATGCTCAAAGACAATGAAAAACAGAGTTTTACTTAGTTTAAAAACATTGATAATTCACAGTAGTATCAGTTCCACAGTAATAGGGCAAATGAGGCTAATTACCTCAAAATATTATTTTGAGGCAGACATTATGCCTTCTACCTCCACAGATGACAAAATTAAAATAATAGTATCTAAAATATTTCTGCATTGTTTCACAATGTTAGTAATTATTCCACAAAATCTTTTCTTTAGATATAGACATTTAATAGCATTTAAATGGCCTAAACAAAACAAGAAACAAAAGGGTGTTGTATTTTTAATTAATATTCAGGTCCTTATACTTAGGTTCTTTCAGATCATCTATTCCAGGACCTGAATTGAGGCATTGTAATCACTTTGGCATTTTAGTTCAAGGTAATGATGAGGCAATTGGATTACCTCATTCTCTACTGACATACTTTAGCACCTCGTACAGTCAGTGTAGAGATTTTTTGATAACCCAGGTTTCTAACAAAGAGCTGAATCAGAAGGATGGATAGATATGAACGTGTATTAGCATAATTTCATCCACTGACAGTTAAAAATATGGCAAATACATATAAAGGGTGTCAGTCTATTGTATACCAATTTAAAACACCAAAGAAAGTAAACCAGAATACCTAAGATACCAGTTTTTTCCCCCAGGCATGTGCACACCCCCACCCCGCAAATATAGGAGTTCTTCTGCTTTATTTGCTATAAAATGGAAATTTTCTGTCCAGACTCAGTGTTCCTTTAAGTTTAGGACACTGATAAAATAACAGAAAATCTTCTGCTGTCATTCTCATTTGTTTTCTTCTGTGTAACTGTGATTGGATTGAACAATACATTTGTGGTAGTAATTTTTATTTTTGATAGAAATCAGAAATCTGTGTGATACAATTTGCTTTTATAGTCATATTTATTTTGCAAGCCTGACCACACAGAGAATGATATAGGAAGAAAAAATAAGAGCAAAAAACAAACAAGTTTCCTCAGTGACAAGCTTTAGCCAATTTCTGGTCTTGGATACACATGTGATGTGGAATTAAATGGTGGAACGTGGATTTTTAATAACATGTGTGTATATGTACATATATACAGAGCCATATATAAGTTATAGCTGCTGTATAAACATTAAAGACTGTGTAATATATTTGTCATATATTTAATTACTGTGCCATGCTTAATTATTGTTGTTGATTTAGGACTCATTTAGACAATAAAATAGGAAATCTGTTTATGTGGATTGAAAAATCTTTGTCCTCTTTATTAAAGCTCAAGTTTTATCATTGCTGCATATTTCCCCCTGTTGACTGTTAGATATGCTCAAGGAACAGCCAGTTCTCTGTCTTACGTCACTCTAGCCAAATTGAAAACATCTTGTCAAAACTCACAATACTCATTCTATCAAATTCAGAATGAATTTGAAGGTCTCATGCCTTGTTCTGCTTTACTGGAAAGAAAACAGGTCTTTGTGGTTTTGACCAGCCTGGATCTGTCAGAAAAACTCTTGACTGTGTTGGGCAATGAGCATTCCATGAATGACTTCTATTCCAGTTAAAGCTGCATAGAAGGGACTGGTGTAGCACTGACATGATTATAAATGAAACTGCCTGCAGAACAAGGAAATCCGTATTTGACACACACCACCACCTCCACTACCTGACCCAGCTTATCCTCTTTGCCCAGTGACTCTTGTCCAGAACATGAGGCTGAAACATCTCACCTGTAGCAGAAGTACCTGCACTATTTACTTGTGTCAACCAAAGCCCCACTTGGGCTTCAGGCATAAGCAAACTTGCAGAAAATGCTTTTGCAGTGTCTTACCTAAAATATTACTGCTCAAGTGACTGAGCAATGTACTACTAAGTTGTTGATTATATAAATATATTTACACATTTATACAATTTTGACTTGCTTATATAAAAGTAGGTAACTAACTCAATGTCATCAAGCTGAAAGTAAGATTTCCAGAAACTTGGGAAAATGTTCTTTGAAATTTCTCTTTACTTTTTCTATTGCTTTGGAATACATATTCTTCTATGATAAATTGTAAGATGACTGATTTCAATATTTTGTCAGCTACAGTACTTTGTTGTAGAATAAAAAGAGATCCATCTCTATCTCTCTCTGAGTGATATGGTTGGGCACCTTTTGCCAAACATGACGACTCTCTGTGAACAGGACATTTGCAGCTTAGAAGTGCAAAGCAATTATCTGCTGTCAAAGAACAAACAAGAGATAGCTAAAATTTTAAATTTTACCAGGCTAAAATTTTCATCATTCCCAATGAAAAAGACCAGGAATCTCTACCAGTGCAGTAGGTATCAGTCAGGAGAGGAAGCTTCAACCTCTGTTTCTTCCTGATGAGTTGCCTTCTTGAACTTTAGATTTCTCATTTAAAATTTTATCCCTTTCCATGTTGATGCTTCTCCCCTTGAATTTTTGAGCTATTGTGAGTTCTCATCTCAATAATCCTACTTCCATCAGTAATATTACTTTTCCTATTTTGCATGGTTTTGCAGTACAAACTTTCTCACAGCTCTTTCTGCCACTTAGTAATTTCTTTAGCCATCTGTTTCCCTTCAAGTTCTGTAACTTTACAGTTGTATCAGCAACCTGACACTAACTATCCTGCATGTTGCTTTAATGAATGTGACTTGATTCATGTACATAATTTGAGAAAGAGTTTCTTGCAGCCTTTTTCCAACCCCAGATTTTGGTATCATGATAGGGCAATTCCACCTTGAAGTTCTGGATACCTCAGGCTATCTCATTTATGCAGCTTGTGTAGCACTGGGTGTAAATATCTCTTAGGAGATTCTGATCTCATGAAAGGCTGTTTTGGTATATATTTGTTTCAAATACTCCAGGTTCAACGAATGTAAGTATGCCAACTGTTTTCTTGATAATTAAGTTTAATAGGTTGTCACTAGTTTCTTTTTTGTTTGAAATTGCACTAATACTGGTGTTTCCAGCCTGCAGAAATAGTTGGATTTTGGAGAGCATGCTCAAGTCCAAAACAGCTTTCAGTGCTTGCTGGAAGCAGCATTTTCAGGATTGATTATAGTTTGAACTGACAGGTTCTGATTTATTTGGTGCTTTGAACACTGCTTGAAAACACAGCATAGAATATGGACAGACCCTACTCTCCTGTGTAGGAACTAAATGGAGAAGAGCAAGAACAAAAGTATATGGACATGCAAATTCCAAATTTCAAAACTGAAATTTATGCCTATTTCCATACATTTTTCCCCCTTCTTATATACTTTTCACTGGTACTAAAAAATAAAATTGCTTTGTTTGAGATTACAGTAAAGACTCTGTGTCTTAATTGTATGGAGTCTTAGAGCAACCAGATTCACTGAGCCATTTGTTTTTCATAACTGATGTGTATATTTTTGAGGTTATAAATGCTATTCACTCACATTGAGCATTTTATACAGGGGTTCTAGAATTCTTGTACTAGAATGTGTCATGCATTATGTAGAAGGGGTGTCACACATTATGTAGAAGGGGTATATGAATAATATCTGCTTTTTAATGAACAGTGAAAACAACCTGAGAAAATGGTAGTAAGTGTTTATTTCAAAAACAGTGGCTGCTGTCATTGAAAAATGCTTTAGCCAAAGCACTTATCAAACCATATAGTATTATACACATGTAAAACTTTTATAATAACATCTAGGGGAGAGAATTTTTTCTTAGCAGTAAATTTATATTACAATCAAGGATGGAAGCAATAGAAATATTAAAAAGCAAGCAAAGAAAGGACAACTAAAAATCTGAAAAATTCAGCATTTTTTTAATGGGTTGGTTTAATACAATAGAAGGATAATATGCTGCAAAACCTACAATGTTATTTTTGAAGGACAAAAGGTCTATTATCTGAGTTTATTATTCTGTAAAGAACTTGTAGTAGCTTATATCTGAATATCAGATTAAAATCATTAATTTTAATAGTTAAATATGAGATTTTTAGAAGCAATGATTTTACAGTTAACATATTAATAGTATAAAATTCAATTCTGTCTTGCTGATTTATTCACTCCCAAAGTTGAAGATTAGATTTAACTTTGCTGTTTTTATGACAAAATTAAATGAACAGTTAAAGGAACAGCTTTTTAGATTTCTTCTGATCATTACAATTGCAGAAGACCTTTCAAATTTCTGGAGCATATTCTATTATTTGGAAACAATCAAAGATCAGAAACATGGTGTTTAATTATTTCAGAAAAAGAAGAATGGAAGAGCACGACAATACAAAAAGAAAATTGCACAAACTTAACAGATGTAAGTGTAAATCAGAGAGACATTAAAAGCAGAGGCAAACTGCAACTAGCTCACAAAAAAGATATATGATAAACAATATAAGACACAGAAACCAAAAAAGACAGTGTAAATAGGCTCCTTTTAACTGTCTGGTAGTGAGGGTGGTTCTGAAGCACTGAGTTTAGTAAAGGCAGGATCACACCATATTGATATCCCACAGAACACAAGTAACCAAGCATCAGCAGCTAAGTAAGCCTGAGGAATACTTTGTCCTCTTTCGATGGTAGCTGCAGGGACATGATTCAGCAAAGGAGAAACTGGAAAATTGCATGAGGAATTAGACCAAAAATGAAAAACATGAACTCAGACAGCGATCCCAAAGTCATAGCCTCTTGGATCTTTCTTAAAGAAAAAGCAGAATGCATGCACCCAAGCAGTAAGTTTGTATTGCTTCCTCTCTCCATTTCCCACAGTTTTTCAGTTTATTATCTGACTTTTGTTACATGCATAATATTACTGTAATAGTCCTATGATACTTGCTGTATCATGGAAATGATACAGTTGCAGTGAAGTGCAGTGCAATTCATTAGATGCAAAGCAAGTTTTGTCTGCTGCTCAGCGTACACTCACTCTCTATGCCCTAAATAACTTCAAGTAATATTGCTTAGTCATTTTGCTCAAGTTTATTTTTGGGCAAGAATGTTTTTCTCCAGAGCATTGTTCTTCTCTATCTTCATCTGCCTATTAATCTCCTTGACCCTTCAGACCCAGTCTTCTAATGCTTCTCAAGTAATCTCCATCTTCTTTCAAGTAAAATTCATCTTTCACATCCTCTTTAGCCACTTGGCTTACATTCTCCGGCTTTCTTGCAATAACCAGTCCCCATTATCTATCCCATGCTAACTTCTCAGTTTTATTCTCAGGTCCTATATGCATGTGTTCATTTATTCCCTACATAAATTCTACACAAATTCTAGTTCCAGAACATGAGAAACAACATCAGGAGTAGGAGGCAGAGGATATAGGAACATCCTTTCAGTGAAGATCCATACTTAAGTTGTTTTAAAGTGATCTTTTAAATGCAGATTGAGAATTTTAATTTGCTTTCAAAGGAGGATGAAAGTGAACAACAGATGTTTTTTTCTTCTCTTCCTTCTATTCACTCTAATATCAAAGGCTTTGAAAAAGGAATCTTTTAGAAAAAAACCTTCTCTTCATATTTCTGAATTAAACATGGTGAAATTTCTCTATTGGAATCTGTTACTATCTATAGCTGTCAGGCAAAGTCAGTTTGGTGATAAAATCTGGAAAAGCCTGGTTTTCTGTCTTTTTGTAGCCTTCTTAACATGCCCAAAGAATCTAATTGCAGTTTAAACTGAGCACATGAAGGTAACATGCAGCACAGGAATGCCCTTTTGCAAATTAAGGCTAAATAACATTACTGAAAGGAGAATCTGGCTTTGTTGTAGAGTGGTTATAAGTGAAGCAGCAATTTGGTAACTGCTTTTGTTAACTGTAATTAGAAAAGCTTTGATATCTCTTCTATGTTTTTGACCCATTAAGTAGAGTGAGTTATTCTCTAAGCAGAACACAGTTCACATGCTGCTGTATAAGTCCTTTTCCCTTCTTATCTGGAGGCCCATGATATGAAGACTGACACAGGTTAATTGGAAATCTAGCTCTTTGTTTATTTTTATATACACTGCCTTTTTCTTCTTTCTTCTAGAGTGTAGAAGAAAACATTTTCTTTCTTTTTAATGGCCTGAAAAACAATATCCACTGTTTGCATTCCACAGGTTTGTAAAAGCGGTAACAAAGTCCCTACAAAATGTTATTTTGGTGCTGCATATGAAAGACCAGTAAGAGAAGAAATCATTGACGAGTCAGACCTGTCAATCTATCCAGAGGAGTGGCAGCTATGTCTTCAAAACAGCATTTCAATGGCAAACATCTTTTATTTGTCTTCCCATTTCTCACTTAACGGGGGTGGGTATGGGGCTGGACAGCTGTCTTTTGCCTTTCCTTTCAACTTGCACCAGACAGAACGCTGGATTTAGATTTCTTTTTTTAATTTCTTCATTTCATTTCTAGCCTCCTAAAAGAAAAAACACTCTGATACCTTAAGTTTTCCTTTTTGATTTTTTTTCTTTCTTTTTTTTTTATGGATTTAGGCATAAGTGCCATAATATGTAGGGCAACTTTCTGCTATCTGTAGTGGTTAATCTAGGTAGTAACCTAGAGTGGTGTGAGATGGAAGTTGATTTTCCAGAAACTAATTGGCAGAAAATCTTTATGCTATGCTGTGTTCTCTGATTTTTCTGATTTAGGCCACTGGCACCTTGGAAATCTTTGTGCTCCACAGTCAAGCATGCTATTGAGTTTATTTTCCCATTGAGTATGCTCTTTACATGATCTTCTGGCACAATTTATCAATGTTTTGTACTTAAAAAAGAAACATACCTGGTTTATCTTAGTCTTGCTGAGATTTTCCAGTAATACTATAAATATGGTCATAAACCCGTGCAAATCCTTTATTTCATCTTGAGAGAATGCCAGCTCATGCTACATTCCAAAATGGAGAAGATGCTAATGCATAACATGTAATATGTAACATGCAACATGCAGTTTGCTAGCCCAAAACTTGGAAAATTAATGAAAAAGTCTGTAATCTTATAATTGCCAAACAAAGTGTAAAACTGTATGCTCATTGCCTTGGCAGCGTTACATGAAACTATTATAGCATCGCAGCTAAAAGAGTCTGGCAGTAATTCATTATACTAGGTAAAAAATCCCCACCTTACCTGGGCACCCACAAGGAGCATGGAAAGGTGATGATGGGTGTGAGATCCAAACAACATTCTGACCTGTCTGCCCCCAGACCCACCTCAGGAGGCCCCACACCATCAGAGGATCATCTCTGCAAGCCTAGGGAAGAACAGAGGCACGAGGGTGGTGAGGAATGCGAATTAAGGACTTGGAAGGAGGCACATCCTATCCAGGTCCTGGCCAGAGCTGTCCCAGGGCAGCCTTAGCCCCAGAGAGCTGGTATGCAACATATCGAGATAAGGCAAGAGGAGAAAGGCTATGGATGACCTTTTGGACTGAGGAGGTGATAACTGCCTAGGAACGCTTTATGTAGGAAAAGCATTTTGTAGTTGCACAAGACTTACGAAGGGATATTTAGAGGATGAACCAAAATGGGTAAAGGGAGGCTTAAAGGCTGTTTTGGGTAGAAACAAGTATAGCAAAATCAAGGGTTAAAAGGGTAAAGAGGATGAGTCACTTGTAGACAGAGCTGGTCAGTGTTGTTCCTTGGCCATGCCCTGTGTTTGATCTCATCTCAATCTGCACTGTCATCTACTTAAACTCTGGTTCAAACTTATGTTGGGGAAGGGGCTCTCTATTCGGTGTGTGTGGCTGATCATTACGAAGACAGGGAAAAAGAACTATATGATCAATTTAAAAACAATTTGGAAAACTTATAATGATATATGGCTAAAATCTCATTTACTTCAATGTTGTATCCCTTATATGGTTATATCCCGCCTCCCTTCCATGTTTGGTGTAAACGCCACCCTTTCTCCTCCCATATCTCCCTTGTTTGGCAATTGCCCCACCTTTCCTTCCCTAATATGGTAAACCTTCCCTAATTTCCAGACTGTTCTAAGGCAGCCCCCTATAAAAGATACTGCCTGCCTGTCAATAAAGTTCACTCCTGTTCGGCTTCCAGTGGTGTGAGTGCCTGTGTGATTTCTTTCACCTTGCGCCACAACTCCTGGGGCCCCTAGTGCATGACGCAGCTTGTCAGCTAGCCGCGGAACTGCACTCCCTCTACCTAAGAGTGGACCAACCCTCCTCTCCAACGAGCTGCGTCAGGTGTGCAACTGCATGTGTGTGGATCTGAGTGTCAGCTCTGGAGTGGAAGCAGAGCCAAAGCCTGTGTGTGTGCAGTGCAGCAACTGGACCGAATGCGAGCGAGTGAGGGTGAGTGCTTGAGAAGATCCAGATGCATGGGCTGGTGAGTAGGTTATGTGGCCTGCGGGCCAGGAGATGACTGTGTCTTTCAGACCTACACTGCACAAGGAGCTGGCTTTTGGAGGGCTGGAAAGTCCCAGATACCTTCTGGAGAGACCACAGGGTCTGGGGAACAACCATGACCTGCTGGTATGTGCATGTGTATTTCTCTGTGTGTAGGTGTCTCTAGGGGTGAGGCACTTGCAGAGAGCGAGGATTCAGGAAGAGATCATGGATGGCTTGTGCATCCAAGGAAAGATACTAGGGGATCTACACTGGGAGTGTCGGGGAAAGGTTGGGGCAGAATGGAGGAGGATGGGGAAGTGAGTAAGGGGGTCTCTAATAGCAGCTGATGTGAACCTGCAGCTGCTAGGGCTCACATGTCCAGATGCCAATAATTGGAGAGACTGGGATACAGAGACAGCTTCTGGGTGTTCTGAGTGTCTGAGCCCAGTTTCTGCAGGGATCTGCACTGTATTTCCCGCACTGTACTTCCCACTACCAGACCTTATTCCTAATCAGCCAGAGAAAAGAACAAGACGAAGGCATAGGTGTTCTTTGTGTTGTGAGACCTGATTGTGTCTGTCTGTGTTATTCTGTGTGTCCAGCTCTCTGTATATAAATGTGTGTATGTGCTGTATATGAATGCTTGTGTATGGACCTCCTGATAATACATGCTCAGTCTCACTGCTGGTTAGACCTGGGGCACACAGCTGCAGCACAGCATCAGCTCTACCAGCCTACAGATTCAGTCCCCTCTTAAGTAATTATACTGAGTTAAGAATCAAATTGTACATGTTTGGCATCAAATCTCCCATAAAATTGGGAGAAAATCTAAGAAATAAAATAAAAAATAAATGTATGACTCGAATACAAACCAGTGCATTGCATTAAAATTAATCCTTCATTTTCTNATAAATGTATGACTTGAATACAAACCATTAAAATGGTTTAATGCATTAAACATTGCATTAAAATTAATCCTTCATTTTCTCTGAGAACACATCATCTTAAGGCTATTGCTATAGAATTACACCCTTGTACATTTTAATCTTTAATTTTATTATTATCCAGCTAGTTCAGGAACGTAAACCAGTAGAGTAAACAGGTAGGTCTCTAAAGGGCTCTCCTTTCTGCTGGTTTAGTTCACCATTATATCTGAGCACACTGAGATGAGCATGAGGACTGTCATAAGCCTTGTGGAAGGAGCTTATGGAGGAAGCAGACCAGGCAGCTTGCAGCAACAACCAGACATTGACTCAGCTTTGCTGCAATGCCATTGTAGGCAGAATTCTTGCTCTTATTTTCTGAGTGATGAGAAACTAATTTTTAACTTTTCTTTTTGAATAGAATTTTTCTTCTGTCTCAGTTTACTTCTTATTGTGTTCTGCAACTACAGAAATTTTATTCTATGAGCATTTAGGTCAATATCATTGGTCATATACTTTTTCTAGCTATCTCACCCAATATAGTTGCAGCAAGAACTGAAATTTTTTTTGTGACCAAAGTGACTTGAGAACAGGGGCAAGAACACTAGAAGCCTTTGACAAGAACATGCATTGTATACAAGTACACAATAAGCTGCAAGAGAACTGCTAATTTATGATGGGGATTAATATACCTCTACACATGTAACTTTTAGACACCTTTGCCAATTAGTAATCTCTTCTACTATGTGTTCATTTTAAGTAAGAAAATAAACAAACAATTTTAAAAACAATGTGTAGATCCAAAATTTTCAGCAATCATTTCTGTCATATATACAGAACTTCCAAATTTTCTAATCTACCATTGGGTCTTTTTTTATTTTTTTCCTTCGGTGTATTTTTCAGTTGTCTTTAGTTTGGGTTGGGAATTGTTGCATTAATCAATCACTATGGCAGAAGTAAGTTGAATAAGATACGAGAAATACCATAACATGGATCTTAGGAGACCATTTTGTCCTTCAGTCTGCTCCAAGGCAGTATTAGCACTTATCCTGACAGATATTTGTGTTTAACCTTTTCTTAAAGACTTTAATGATAGACCTCCCTAGGCAATCTATTTCCACGCTTTATAGTCCTCAGCACTGGAAATATTTACTAATCTGATGCCTTCATTCTGCAATTTTTCCCTTTTTCTTTTTTTTTTTTTTCAGCATTTCATGAAATATTATCTGCCCTCAGTTCTTTCTCCTTCAGGCTAACCATTACATTTTTTTATGTCTTTCTTTTCTTTGAAGTCTCACTTTTTTAGACTTTTGATGAAAATCAGATTGAGAGACTTTAGACATCTGATAAACCTTTAACTGGTTTATAGCTTCCATGAAATGCAATACCTGCAACTGATCACAAACCTCCATAAGAGAGGCAGAAGAATGCCAGAAGAAACTGTAACAGCTTGCAAATTATACTCTTGTTTATTCATTTTAGTATGGTTGCCATTTGTTTCGATAGCACTATAGATAAATACAGTATGTAGACATCATACTTATTCTAAGTTTAGCTTGTGATCCCCTATAGCCTTCTTTACTCAGACACGATTGTGCAGGTGACCTGTATTGGTGCAGAAAATCGCTCCTCCTTACGGTCAGGAAACTTGCAGTTGTCCTTGTCAGATCACTTTCTATTTTAAGTTCATTTCTTCAATTTCTCAAGACTGTTTTGTATTCTGATCATGTTTTGTCATGCCTGTGCAGCCCTTCCTATTGTAGTTTCATCTGTCATAGCATCTATTTAATCATTGAGGTAATTTATGAAAGCATTATCATACCTTAATGAGGCATATAAGCTGCCAGACAAAGAATTTTAGTAGTGATTGTAACTGTGATATTTTTATTAGAAAGTCAATTAGTAGTGATGCATAGATATACCATATTTGCTGGATTCACCCCAGCATAGTGAAGCACAAGGTACAGACATACTGCATTCTTATTCATACACAGAAATATAAACAGTAAGAGTAACAAGAGTAGTGCTTTGACTGACAAAGTTTTGAGCTTGATCTTGTTGCACAGCATTTCTAACACCAACTGAAAAAAACAACAAAGTCTTTATAAATTTGCCCCTAGTCTTGTTCTTAGTCTAGAAACTTTCAGCAGATTTTTGGATTGCATCAGACTCCACAAAGCCATAATTGGCTCTATATGAAAAGCTTTTTCTTCTTTTTTGCTTCTTTGGTTTTACTACTTTAGGTACTCAGTCATGTCTGGTATGATTCTGATTGCTTATGTCTCTTTTTGATGAGGTCTCTTATATGGCCTGTCATGTTTGTGGATTTTTTCTCTTGACCCTACCCAGCAAATCCTCAAGAAGGAGCAACCATTTCTCTTTCAGAAGAAGCATTTACCTAACCCTGATAGCAGCAGTCAGAACAAGGCAACTAGCAGCAATCTCTCAGCAGCCATCTCCCAGCAGCCAGCATAGCCCTATATTTCTTAAACCTTCTGGGCACTCAAGAGGTTGTTTGGAAAAGTGAGAAGAAAAATAGTGATTCAGACAGTATTTAGTGCAATCTTAAAGAGCAAAGGCATCCAAGAAACCAACAGGGATCTGGCACATACAATCAAGAACATATGGGATACTTGTGAGTTTCTTGAGTGCAATTAGAGGCCAGGAAGAAAACTGAGGCACTAGATGCCTCTGTTTAGGTCCTTGAATTCCATCCAGGTTGTCTGAATATGCCAGTTTCTAGTCTCCTTAAAGTGTTGAGTGAGGAACTTAGCATCAGTCACTTACTCTCTAAGTACAATGGTTTTGCTCTTGTTGAAGAAAATATTTAAAATATCCAACATATACAGTATAATTCAAAATTCCAGTAAAGTTTGAAATAATTAAAAAATAAACTAATTTACATGAACATTAAATTTGAAATATGACTCTTTTTTTCTTGCATACATAATCTAACTTCATGTTGAAATGTTCCTTATATAAAAATCTGATATATTTTATGTCTTGGATTGTATTCATCTTAGGTTGCATTTATGAGAGAGAACCCTCTATGAAGCATGTTGTCTTCATAATTAATCTCTTTTTGTGGTTGCCTCAGGAAGTCCAAAGTGTTTTTACCTCTCTTCTGTCCATCTTCATTTCACCAGTTCTTTAAACTTAAACTTTTCTAATTTATTTGGGAAATACTATTAGACACCCCAACTCAACAATCTTATTTTCTTGGAGATAAAATATCAGATCAGATATCATCTTTTCTGTTATATATGTTGATTCATACCTTGGTGTCTCAAAAAGGAGTGGCACTGCCTAATATTTTTTGACTTTGCCTTCGTTGTTCGGAGTGAAATATATTTCATATAAATTTTCATGTTGTCCAAATTCTTGATATAGACATTTAAAGGGATAAATGTGTGTAGCTCATTTTGCTACTAGCCTTTGACTGAGAACAGACATGACGGTAATCAGCATTTCCGGGATGATAAGGCCACTCTTAATTCTTGTTTGTTTGTTTTTTGGGTTTTTTTTGTTGTTGTTGTCTAGGATAATAAACTCTTACTGAAACATTCTTGACTTAAATTTTTCACTTAGACATACCTAATGTTCCCTACAAAGCTTTTGGAATGTTATTTAGAAACCCAAGAGACTTGTTTGATATTTGCCATCCATAGCAGTCTGATAGTGGATATGCATGCTTAATGTTAGTTGCAGGTCACCACCTTCTGAAACATTTTCATGAATCCACAAATTATGTGAATTAAAATTTCACAGTATAAAAGTATGTTTGGATACTCAGGGCTTTTTTGGATGTTTTTAAGTAAGAACTTAAAAAAAAAATTAAAAAATAATTAATTTTTCATGCTGTTTTCAGCTGTTCATCTTAGATGATTCCTATCTATCAGCCAAATACATTTATAATGACGGTAGAATTTTTTACTTACATGCACTATAAGAAATTTTCATCCTTTATGAACATTTCTAAGGAGGTACTTCTAATATACTAGTTACTAGGATATTTGATTTTGGAAAAGGGTAATTTGAAAGGTGTTGCTTGTGAAATTAGGTGTTGTTTCTTTGAGATTCCATTTAATAGTGGGTTTTATTCTGCAGGATGGCTTGAAGCCATAGGTGAATTATTATTTCTGACAAAGGAGATTTTCCTCAAAGGAGATTGTAAATGTACCTGACTGTGAAAACCAGTACATTATACCTGTTCTTTGGTAAAACTTCAAAGTGTCAATAGGGGATGGACAGTTCTATTTAGTGGGTAGAATTTTAAGCAATTCCATTCATATTTTTCCATTCTAATTCTTTTAAAAATCTCTTTTAAAACTTGTTGAAAAATAAAGTCCTGGTTTAAAAGTAAACAGCTCCTTTAAGGTCATGAGATTTGGAGTGAGTTAAATCCAGGCACATGTTTGAAAGCCAGGTACAAGATAACCCATACGCAAATGTCATCACTCACACTGTGCACTGTTCATGATTCTGATTAGATGGAATGTTAATGTTAATTACCATGTAAAAGCCCTGTGACAGATTCCTAAAATGTCCATTTAGTTGAAGTGTTTCTTCATCTGTTTGTTCTTAATAGAAATCAAAACCTTTATAGAAAGCTGCTTCTATAAAGCCAACATGTTCTTCCTACCATGAAGATATAAAATGCTAATTAGCCTCTAAGCTGTTCTGAATGATTCGATTAGACTTATTCTATATCCTCCTTCTGGTTACACCTTGGATTTTCTTGATTTCTTTTTTTTTTTAACTATAAAATAGCAACACTGACATCCAGTGTCTAGTTAATTTAATTACAATTGAGTAGTCCCCAAGGATACTCCAGGTGCAAATCCTCTATTCCTTACACATTTTCTAAATATGTTTAAAGGTGACAGTGCATCCTACAAAGGAAGAGAAAAAGCCTTCTATGAGTTAATATGTGCAAGTAAAGACAAGAAAATTAGACAAAAAATTCTTGATAAATATCATTACAAAGAATAAGTTATTTCATATAAAGCTATGAGGTGGTATCACTACCAAAAGGAATTACAATTCAAGTCTTACCTGTAGAATAATGTAATTCTTTTTTCCCCCAAAATTTTATTTAATTGACAAAGTCTACTCAGCTTAGTAAGTTTAAGCTTTTAGTTCCACTTTTTGAAACATTCACTATTTTTTTTCCTCAAAGACTGTTCATGCATTTTAATGCATCTGCAGGATGTAAGTGATGATAAAGAAGGCCCCTAAGAATCTAAGAAGAAATATGACAGAAAGGAACTCCATGGATGGTGTCATGTGAAAAGGGGAGATTTCCTCAACGCTTAATGTTTGATTTGCCTGTCAGTGCCACAGGAAAGCTGAGACCCTTGTTCCCAACCAGTCTGTCAGTGTTCTATTATGGCGACCCTTCACTGAATAGTCCTGCTGGATCGGAGGGCGGTTCGACTGCCTTTTTCAGGGAAATATGTCAACAGCATAAGGGAGATCCCTCAGTAGGTCTTCCACTTTATTCAAGTATGTTATCCGCTGCTGGCACTCCTGAAAGACTCATACTAACAATTTACAGAATAATACTCTTTATTGATAGAGAATTGTGACAGGTTAAGGTTTGAGGGTTGCCAATTATGGTATCCAACTGCAAAAACATATTCAAAGCAATATACAGATAAACTCTAATCCCCAATAAAAGTATTCAATGTGCACAGAGTATTGCTCTTACCCAATAGACGTCCCAATTGGCAGAGAACACAGGTTGAGGCTGTTGACTGATCCCAGCAGTGACAATGAAATCTTCCCTGATAATGGCATTCACTCTCATTCAGGAAGCATTTATTGACATACAAAATGAGATCCTGAATGCTTTTAAAATTTTGGAGAGAAAATTGTTAAGAAAAGCACATTTTATTAACTAGATAAAAATAATAAAATTTTAAGACAATGTGTTTATGTATGAAAAGGCCTAGAACTGTAAAAGCTTTGTTGTGGTGTAACCCCATAGCAACCAACCCCAGTCAGCAACAAAGTACCACAAAACTGCTCACTCACTTCCCCACCAGCAGGATCAGGGAGACAACTGGAAGGGTAAAAGTGAGAAAACTCATGGTTTGAGACAAAGAATAGGTAAAGCAAAGGTCACGCACACAAACAAAGCAAAATGAGGAATTCATTCACTACTTCTCATGGGCAGGCAGGTGTTCAGCCATCCCCAGGAAAGCAGAGCTCCATCATGCATAATGGTGATTTGGGAAGACAAACACCATCACTCCAGACATCTTCCCCCTTCCTCATTTTACCCCAGCTTTAAATGCTGAGCATCATATAGTATAGGATATTGCTCTGGTCAGCTGGGATCAGCTGTCCTCGCTGTGTCTCCTCCCAGCTTCCCATGCACTCCCAGCCCCCTTGCCAGTGTGGCAGAACAGGGAGTAGAAAAGACTTGGATGCTGTGCAAGCCCTGCTCAGGGCCAACAAAACATCTCTATATTATTAACACTGTTTTCAACAAATCTGGAACACAGATACATACTATCTACTGAAAGTATGAAGTGGAGAAAATTAACCCTACCCCAGCCAAAACTAGCACAGGATTTTTGCTCACTTATTAACTTACAGTTCCTAAAATATGTCCACTTATGCTTGCCTATGACATATTTCAAGTATTTTAAGAAATGCTTTCAATAAATTATTAAAGAATAGTTGTCAATCATTCCAGTTAATATCTTCCTTGTTGGCAAAATCACAATATTCTAAATGGAAAAATAAGTATGAAATTTATATTCAACACTTGATAAAAAGCTTTCTTTCACCAAAATTATTAAGAGGAGGACTAGACCAGTATCAGTTAATGCATCTAAATACAAAGTTTATGTTATCAAATGCTTTTCATCAGGGAAACCTATATGTTTAGAGACAAATAAAGCCTTATGCTGGGTTTGTCAAAAATAGTTATGTAAGGAGTCAAAAACTTGCCAAAAATGTCATGAAGTTACCAAACATAGTCTTTGTGAAAAAGCCACAGTCAGAAGAAGACACCTATAATCACAGTGGCTTTTCAGATATTCTGTTTAAAATGAGCAAGAGATGTTATTCTTTGTCTACCATATTGCTCAGTTATCAAAGGGGCTGCCAACACCAGGAGGCAAATGCTCAGTAAGCTAAAGTGTATTTTAACAGTACAGATGTTATTTCTCAATAATGTCCTCTGTGGATATTGTGGATTCCTCTGCATGAAGTGTTTGACTCTACTCTGAATATGGAGAGAAATTCTTCACACCTGGAGACACTGAGTGCCTTTTCAGAAAGTTGATTCCTTATAGTACACTGTAAATGGAGAGCCCCTAATGCTCTGGGCATGAATTTCCTCAAACAAGCTAGTTAATATACTATGCTTTATTTCTGACATCTAGGCACAATAAGGAAACATTTTTAGAATGGTCCAGTATTTTTCATTCCATTCTAAAAATCAGTTTTGACATTTCATAATCTAAGTTTGAGAGACAGTAAGGTACTTCACGACAACATTTTTAAAATGTTGGTGCTTTTGGTTGCTGGTGAGAAACCAAGCAGGCTAGATGCCAAAGTAGGAATAAGGCATAATTATCTCAAACTATTAATTCACAGTACAAATGAACCTCAAATATCCAATGCAGCTCTGGGAATCGCAGTTCAAAAGAGATATAGTAGAAACTATGAACAAACAGACCTCACAGGTGACCAGAAGTATGGATTAGTTTTCATGAGAAGTGTTGAGATATGATCAGGACCACTAGTCTGGAAAAGAGACAAATACAGAGCAGCAAGGGACATGATAGAAGTTTTTAATATCCTGATATTAAGATCAACAGGCAGCAGCTGTCTCTATTAAGAAAAAGAAAAGGAGGTATCAAATAAAATCATCAAATTGCACATTCAAAACAAAGAGAAAAAGAAACTTCTTCACATAATGCATAGTCAAAATAACATCTGGTAGCTTTACTTAGATTTTGCAGACTCTTTTGGAAACTGTTTGATAGATGATACTGGGGGAAATGTTTTTTTTAGAATCATAGAACAGTTTGTGTTGGAAGGAACCTTTGAAGATGATCTAGTCCCAGTCACTCTGCCAAGGTAAACTTGGACAAAGCCCCATCCAACCTGACCTTCAGCACTTCTGACATGGTTTAAACCCAGTCAGCAACTACATACCATGTAGCCCTCCCCCATGGTGGAATGAGCAGGAGAATCAGAAAAAAGAGTCAAACTCATAGGTTGAGATAAGAACAGTTTAATAATTGATATAAAATATAGTAGTAATACTAATAATACAATTGATAAAAATCCTAATGATATTACTACTAAAACTACTACTGCTGATGATGAAAAAGAGAGGAAGAGAGAAATAAAACCCAAGAGAAACAAGTGATATGCAATACAATTGCTCACCACACTGACTGATGCCCAGCTCATCCCCAAACAGCAATCAGACTCTTCTGGCCAACTTCCCCCTGATTACAGACTGAGAATGAGGTTTAGTGGAATGCAATATCAGTTTGGAGAGTTCAGGTCAGCTGTCCTGGCTATGCTCCCTCACAGCTTCACATACACCTGCTTGCTGAAAAGTCCTTGATTTAGAGTAAACACTATTAATAACTGTAAAACATGAGTGTGTTATCAACACTAGAATCATACTAAATCCAAAACACAGCACTGTACGAGCTGCTAAGAAGAAAATTAACTCTACCCTAGCTGAAACCAGGACAACTTCCAATGAGGGGAAGAGACAATTGTCTCTAGGCAGCCCATTCCAGTGTCTCACCACCATCATCAAAAAAGGCTAATCTAAATCTACCTTTTTTTTCATTTTAAAACCATTGTCTCTTGTTCTTTCACTACAGACCCTGGTAAAATGTTTCTATCATTGTTTTAACCCTCCTTTACGAATTGGAGAGCCACAATAAGGTTTCCTCAAAGTTTTCTCCTCCCCCCGCTAAACAACAACAACTCTCTGTCTTTATTCAGCAGAAATATGTTCCAGACCTCTGATCATTTCTGTGACCCTCCTCTGGACCCCCTTGTTCTAGAGATCCTGAAGCTGGATGCAGTACTACAGATAGGATCTTATGAGAGTAGAGTGGAGGGGAAGAATCACCTCCCTTGACCTACTGGTCACAGTGCTTTTGATGCAGCCCAGGATAGGGTTGGCTTTCTGGGCTGCAAGCACACATTTCCAGCTTACATCAGTTTTTCCTCCACCAGTATCCCCAAGTCCTCTGCAGGGATGTTGTCAATGAATTCATCACCCAGCCAGCATTTATGTTGGGGATTGCCCCAATTCAGTGCAGGATCTTGCACTTGTCCTCACTGAATTTCATGAGTCTCCCATTTACTATTCCATCAGCCTGTCCAGTGTTTTCCTGAATGGCAGCCCAGACTTGGAACATACTAGATAGCCCCTGGTTTTGACCGTCCTCTGAAAGCAGCTGGGGCTGTAATAAAGGGAGTGCAGGGAAAAGATGAATATAAGTGATTATTTCCCTTTACTTGGCTCTGCCCATAACTGGAATATTCTGCTCAATTTCAGCCCCTTCCTACCCCACCCTCCTAATACCAGAAAGAAATCAATAAACTTGAACAAGTTCAGCAGAGATCACCGGGATGATTAGGCCTGAAACAGTTGCCCTGTGGGGGGAAGCTAAGAGAGCTTGGCTTGTTCAGCCTGAGGAAAATTCAACTTTAGTGGAATCCAAGCACAGACTCCCAGTGCCTACAGCAACATTATTCAGGAGACTTGCCAGGCTTTTCACAGGAGTGTGTTGTGGGAAGACAAGAGACAAAGAAGATAAGCTGAGACAAGGTTGGTGCAGGCTGCGTATAAGGAAAGGCTTCTTCACCATGGGGACAGCCAAGCAGTGGAGTTGACAGGAGGTTTGACTAGAAACCTGCTGATGTGTTCTCCACTCTGAATTGTCTTATGCACCTGTGATCTAACTTTAGCCTTCTAAAATTCTGGTGTCTTTTCTATACTATTTGTTTGGTACTAGATCAACAGAGAGAGACACCACTTCTACACAAGATATCCTCTTACCTATTTAAGGCTTCATTATTAGGATGGAATGGGTTGTCCTAATGGAGATATTTTTTTCCATGGCTAAACTTGAGAAGGATGAATAACTTTTTGGACCTTTTGAAAAGTAATTGAGTTCCTTGTGATATTTAGCACAATAATACAACTGAGGTGTGAAAAAAAGGAAAAAATTAACAAGAATCAGAAAACACAGCAACTGAGAAAATGCAGATCATTTTAAGGCCATCTGCTTTTGTTTAGCTTAGTTTTTTATAAGAGAAAGGCATTCTACTAGGGCATATGGGTGAATATTTATTATTTCTTTGATTCTGAGTGAAAGACATTGCCACTTCTAGTACAATTTTTTAATCAACAATTTTAACATCTTATCTTTACTAATTTAATCCTGTTATAGGGATTTTTATCCATCTATTCTTCCTGAGTTATGCCTCGTTTCTGACTGGCATGTTTGGGTAGTGCTGCCCTCCCATTGCCCTTGTGTGGAGCTAATGAAAGGCATTACAGTTCTGTAATTCGGCAGCCTTCATCTTTCACAGGCTGTTCTCTGCTATAGCTTTCTGCATTTTGCTCTCTATAATCTTGACCATATTTTCCAAGATATGAAGTAAGGATTCTAATTATTCAAAAATCATTAGAGAAGAAAAGGATTTTGAAAGAAATCAAGTCCTCTGCTAACCAAGTCAGCATTCCAACAGACTACAGCCACTGGATGTCTGAAGCGAAGACAGCTACCAAGTTAAGTCTCTATTCCCATTATAAAGAGTTACAATTTCAAGTAAGATAGAACTACTTCTAAAATAGAAATAAAGAATCACATCAAGTGTCCTTAAGACCATATGATGTTGCTGTGCAATCCTGTCCCGAGCATGCCATGCTTTACACAGTCTGTGCTTTCACTATGACCAGAAGCAATTCAGCCTGAAAATTACGGCTGGGTAAAACAACAAACAAAAAAAAAAGTTGTTGCATGGATTTAGTTTAAAGTAGAGAAAAAAGTCACAGATGAAACATATTGGCTTGAAGGCAAGAAGGAAGGAAAAGATTCCTCAAAATGGTACCACTTCTAGACTCCTTAAATAGGAGCTAGACTTCTATCCTGAAAGACTGGCTGCAAGCTATAATATTCCTCCAAGGCCAAGACGCAGTTATATAAAAACAAAAGGCAGAGAAGACATCTTTTAATAATTTTATATTTCAAAGTCCTTAGTAGAATAAAAACATTTTGCTTTTAGTTTTAAATTATGAAACAATGAGTATTCACTGCAAATATAGAGATACTAATTGGTAGTGGGGAAGAATTTCATGATAGAGTAGCAGAGTATGCAGTTTTGGCCAGAGTAATACCTAAGAGAATGGACTAAAATAAGAAATTCACTCTGGTAGAAAATTCTTCCTTCCCTTCCTTGCCTTGCATTGACCTGCCCTGCTCTGCTTTGCCCTTACCTCCCTTCTTTTTCTCTTCCCTTTCCCCATCTTCACAAATTCCCCTCACTACCTTTCTTCCTGAATATAAACTTTGATATGAATCATTTATTAATAAAAGACACCTATTAAAAGGAGATGAATTTGCAGAGTATAATAACTCTTACCATTAAAGGTAAAAAACTATTTTTTGTCAATCAGGAAACAAAGAGAAATTTTAATGTCATTAAAAGAGATTATTTTAAAAATTAGAAACAATTAAATGTCTTTTTAAAATACTGAAATATGTGCTTCTATAATTTTATATATATGCAATAGAAAATTATGAAAATGATGCAATAAATGTGCAATTAAATACTTCAAAATATTTATTATGTCTATTATATAGTATTTTGGCTTACTATAAGTGTATATAGATAATGATAAGATTAAATTCTATATGAAATGAATTGACTTAAAACTATATAACAGGACATTACTAAACAAATCAAAATCCAAATTACTTGTTTTAACAATTATTCTGTGAAAGATGTTGTAAAAATAAATATTTCGTAGTGTTTTCTTGAACAACACCTTTCTATACAAATTTTCATTCAGAGTTGCGTCTTTTTGTATCAGTTAAAGGAACTGATAATAACATTTTTTCTACTGTGTTTTAGCTACTCCTAGTTTAATATTTCCTATTATTCTTTCACTTTAATTTATAGCCACAGTCACAATTTTAAAGCATTTACAAGGTTTTTTGAAGGACTAAAGAACAATAATTTGCATGATGTTATCATGTTTACTAACTTCCTGGGTACATTTGTATGATGTAAGTTTTGAATTTGACTAGGTGAATTGCAGAATCCTATCTAAAAACATTAGTATACCTTGTATCTAACAAAGGTAGATAAAATTCAGTTGACGTGTAACATACTCTATTTGCTCAACAGTCACAAGAACTTATGAATCAGCACAAATCAGAATATGGTCACAGGCAGCTGAAAGGGCATAACTGCAATTAGGCTATGTTTTAATATAAAAGCTATTAAAGCCTACTGTTTTGATTAACTGCAATTAACTTGCCTTCTGTACTGCAGCCTTCAAAATTTGTGAACCTATCTAGGACCAGTTTTTCTTCATACTACTGTCCTTTTATTACTTTTCACAATGCTTTTTGAGATTAGTACGTCTCCTTTTTTAAAATTATTTTTTAATCTAAATGATGAGTGTTCAGTTACAGATATTACATTATTTAGATATTTAGACATCAAGATTAGACTTATCTGTGGAATTTTATAAAAAAGTTGCATTTTTTCATCATATCCTTAAATTTTTTTTTACTTCTGTTTTCAACTGAGAACAGCAGCGTAAAAGCTATTAATTTTCATTGACTTATCTTAGGTGATATAAATTTCCTCAGTATTTTCTTTGGTCCCTGGGTAATTAGGGCAATAGAAAAGACCATAGAAAAGATAGCTACAACATATCTTTTCTTTCAGAATATCTGGTGTCACCTATTTTAAAACAGACTTAATGAGCTGATACAATTAGTATTCTTTCTTGCCTTCTACAGGATATATGTAATTACATAACTACCTCACAAAGTTAATGGGCCATCTGTAACATCACTGAAAGTAGTTAGGTCGATTAGGGTAACTATTGGACTCTGCAGATCAAAAGCATAAGTACTAAAGTCAACACCCACTTGAATGAGCTGTGCACTTCTGAAGATTATTTGCTACATCAATTAAAAAAAAAAGGTACTGTGGGGTTTTCACTGAGTAATAAGGTTATTTGGGCTGGCAGGCATGCAGTTAAAATTAAAGGGACTTTGAGATGGACTTTACAATCTTTGTTTCAGAAATGTTTTCCTTGAGCTGATTCTCTGATAATATTTAGCAACTGAAGACCCCTTGTGATACTGAAAAGTCAGTCTTGCATCTAAACTTGCATAAAAAGGCAAAGTTTAGATGTATGCTTATTCCTCATCTATTTTATACGTATTTTGGTGGTGAATTGTACTGACTTCAGCTAGAATGGGGCTAACATTTTTAGCATCATCTACACTGGTGCTGTCTTTTGTAAAGACACTGTTGACAACTCACCACTGTTTATAGTATCACTAAACAGTGCTTGCAGAGCATCAAGGCCTTCTCTGTTTCTTGCTCTGTATCATGCCTAGTCAGTAGGCTGGGAATGCCTACTGGGAATGCCAAATTGACCAAAGTATGTTCCATATCATGGGATGCCATGCCCAGCAACAAAAGCTTAAGCAGGGATGGTTGTGGTCATGATGCTTATCTTCCCAAGAAACTGATACATATGCTGGGGTCCTGCCAAAGGGGCTAAATATCTGTCTGACAATGGCAAGTGGTGAATAAATTCCTTTCTTCTTTGAACACTCAGCTTTTGCTTCACCTATTAATCCACCTTTATCTTGAACTCCAAGTTTTGTCACCTTCCTGAGTTTTCTCCCCATTCCATGGGAAAGAGTAATGAGGGGATGGGTGACTACTGTCTGGGGTCAATCAATGAAGAAGATAAAGCATAACTTGTTTTATTAGTAAAACTGTACTACAATATTTTGGGAAATTTGATGCCACTATTTAAGCTTGACCACTGTGCAGCAGGGAAGAATGGTGTTTGAAGGCTACCAAATGGACACTCCAGCCTGGAATTTTCCTATTTTGTAAAACATCAAAAACTAGTTCACAAAAGAATTAATAAGGACCTACAGTAAGTGTCATCCAGTCTGCTTCGCTCCACATAAAACCCTCTGAACAAAAAAAAACCAAACAACCCAAAATAAACAAACCAACCAAAAAAAATTAACAGTGTTATGCACAGCAGCTAATTTTGTCCAGAGTACCTTAACCACCCTAGTGATGGGGAATCAGTTCTCATTTCCAGTACACACACATGCAATGCACTCCTAGGAAACTCTGAACGTAATTTTAAAGGACAAGAGGAGATTCACCTAGTGGAGGGAAATTTTGTGTTGGAACTCATTTTCTAGAATAAACCATCCTAATCACATAAAGCTTAAGCAGTTCTATTTTATATCGAACTGTTATCCTTTTATGACTGTTAGACTTTAAACAACGCTGAAGTTGCTGTTGCTTTTTCTTGAAGACTGAGTCTATATCACCAGTTTTATTTTTTATTTGGTAAATGCATACCACATGATCGATGGCCAATCCTTGAAACTCAAGCTTACAGATATGAGCCAAGATATCTGTAAAGCAAAGGCAAGAAAAGAATCAGTTCTCCAAGGCATAGTTTCCTTTGTACATATATGATGGTTAAAGCTGAAATGCAAGCTCCCTTCAGTTGAAGTCTGAGCCCTAGCTGAAGCTTCAGTTGAAGTTTGAGCCCTAGATCTGTCCCTTCTGCCTTCTCAGTTCCTATATACTTAATGCCATGGGAAGATTATACCTCTGCCTTGGGAAGATTTATTCCATGATGTTGCCCAGTTTATATCCTTTGCAGATCATATAAGTATATAACTTTGAGACTTTTATGACAACCTGACTATATGTTTACATTATTCATTGAATTCTTAAATTCTGACTTGAATACATATCTAAAGTATATATCACTGATATGTATTTCATATAGCATTTGGGGTGGCACAAGCTGTCTACTTATATCTGTTCTTTATTTCTGTAGCATTTATGTTCCATAGCCTCAACTGCTTTATCCCAGTGTTTATGCCTTAAATTGTTATGATGCACATTCTTCCTTTATAGGTGTAAATAGATTGCAGAATCTCATCTTCCACAAGACAAGTAATCTGTCAAAAAATTCTAAAAAAAAA
>VZRE01011751.1:91047-193573 GCA_013396775.1 Cephalopterus ornatus
AAAAAAAAAAAAAAATATTCTGCTTCATTCTTGCATGATCTTTTAAAGAATAGGATGTAATTAAAAAGGATCAAGTGCAAGTATTTGAATTAGATGGCAATGGTCAATTCCACAAACATATGATGGGGAACAATGGGTTAGGCAGCTGTTCTTCTGATATGGAACTTTAACGAATAGATCACAAATTGAACATGAGCTACCAATTTCATGCCCTGTGAGAAAGACAAATATCATTCTGACATTTTTAAATATCAGTTTAACTTACATGAAATGTGAATAATCCATCAAATCTTCTCAATATTATTAAGGTTTTAGCTGGCACACAGTGGTCAGTTTAGGTTATCGTGGTTAAGAAAGATGCGTACGAATGGGAGAAGATACTGGAGATAGCTGTGAGAATGATCAAGGGTATAAAGACATCACAAGAAAAAGCTGGAATTTTTTTTTCAATGAACTGAACTTAAAACTGTTTTTGTCTAGAGATGGCATAATAATAGCCTTCACCCAATAACGATATTAGTATTATTAACCTCTATAAAGGTCAGAAGCACTGAACTACCTGGGAAGACTGGACTCTGAATGTCGTTAAGGCCAGGTTAGACAGTTCCCTCTTTGGACTGAGCCTGCCTATGGAATATATAGGCTTCTCAGGGTCATTCTTTTCTACCATGACTTTATTAGTACAAATAGCTTTTCAAGACTTAACTTGAATTGTAAATTGATGGGATATTTTTTACCCCATGCTAACAGCAGGACATAAACTTTCACCATGAACAAGGAAAAAACAGCTCTTGTGTTTGAAAGGTTGAACATTTTGGATATTAGCATTTTCTGATTAGTTCATACCCAAATGAGTGTAGATGT
Source organism: Cephalopterus ornatus (assembly GCA_013396775.1). Lineage (NCBI taxonomy): Eukaryota > Metazoa > Chordata > Aves > Passeriformes > Cotingidae > Cephalopterus > Cephalopterus ornatus. The sequence goes on from VZRE01011751.1 coordinate 91,912, forward strand.
GTCAGTATTATCATAGAGATGACTTCTTTTAATGGTACTTCCTTTGTTCTCCCATTCTCAGAAAATGGGTACCCATCGTTATAGACAAAAATGTGTGATACCAGTATAATCTGCTACATACTTTGCCAGGTCCTGCATCAATCAGGGTATGTAAATGTAATCGAATGTAAATGTAAATGAAAAATGCCTCACCTAATTAGTTTTTATCCTTCCTAACCTTACCAGTATATTTGGAAGATATTAAATGGAAGGTTGGATGATAAAACAAAAGATGGGCTACATATACTCTTAAAGCAGTTATAACTTAGAAAGACATAACTTGTTTTCATCTGTTCCCCAACAGACCTTTGGTTACCTATCAGATATATTCCTGTTACATTTCCTGTCTTGATCACTTTCTGCTTAGTCTCTGGTGCTGGTAAGAAAAGTTTAAAAAATGAAATTGTATTAAGGTATTGATGTATTAAGATGTTAAAAGGAAGACGTATTTCTCTCTTGAAAACCGAGTAGATTGCTGAATCCTTGCAAAATGGTATTTTCTGGCCTGAGAATCAATCTAACAAACTGCATCCTAAAAGCTAAAATGGACAGCCATAAAAATGAAAAAGAGGGGTTTATAAATTTTAAAATATGGATGCTATTGTCACACACACATGCAATTGCACACATGTACAGGGTTTCGTTCTATCAAAATTTATGTATATGTATATATGTATGCATACACATAGAGTTCAGCTACTGTACCTCAGGATACATAATTTCCTAAAACTTTCATTAATAGGAAGCCATCGAGCTGTTTGGTAATTTCCTAAGGAAAAAGAAAAGAGTTATATGAAGACAAGAGTTCTATATGCTTCCAATATCCCGTCTCTGTAGTCTGAGAAAATACCTGGACTCTTTGACACAACTACAGACTATTCTATTTAAACAAAATTACTTTGGGATTTCGAGGTGTTCCTGTCCCAACTGCAGTGAAACCTGAAAGACTGAAGACAGAAAAATACTTCTGATAACTCAGATTAATACCTCTGCACATGAACATATCAGGAGTAGTTGTGGTGCAAGGGCTTCCCACAGCACAAACCCATCAGTGGTCAGCTCTGACCTGCAGGGAGAGCTTTGAAATGGCAACTAGTTCATAAATATTTTGCCTGAAACCAAGAACAACTAGTACAAAAAGGAAGGCGGAAGGAACATGGGTTTTGTTTGGGATTTATTTATTTATTTATTTATTTATAATTATTATTTCTAATCAAGGTGGTGTCACAAGGGTGGCTGCAGGGGGGTCTGTGAGGGGAGACCATGGCTGCCCCGTGCCGGACACAGCCACTTCCAGCTGGCTCCAAGCCACCCACAGCAGAGCATGGCTGGGCACACAGCTGAGGCAGAGGGCACTTGGGGAAAAAAATTAAGAATGTGCAAAATGCTGTATGGCAGAGGAGACTAAGGAAAGGAAAGGAAAGTGAGAGAAACATCCCTGCTGACATAGAGGTGAGACATGAAGAGGGGGAGGAGGAGTTGCAGATGGTGGAGCAGAGGTTCCACTGCAGCTTCCAGAGGAGCCTGTGCAGGAGCAGATTTATCCAGAAGGGCTGCAGCCCTTATTTAAAATGGTGTTCATGCTTGCAACCTTAAAAATTTTTGAAGAAAATCAAGTTTTATGACTTTCGGTAATAACTGTTGGTAGATATGCATGTTTTTGAAGGATGGCATTAGAAAATGTGTGAATGCAGCTTGTCATGGTGCAGTAGCCAACTAGATGGCATTTTTCTTGGTAGTAGCAAGAAACCATCCCAGGACGAATCTGGAGGGAAAGCCTGTATAAAGGAAAGACTATGCAAACACTCAGCCACTGGGAACTTGGAAAGCCAGAGAATGGATGGAAGCTTGATGCATTGTAGCAATGTCTGAATTACTAGGACAACTGCTTTCTTTTGCCCTGTAGGGAATTCCTACATTGGTTTTGTTGGCTGTAAGAAACTTCATAACAAAGAAGTATCACTTTTGTTAACAGGGACTTTTTCTGAGTGATTTGGTACATCATCTGCAGTTCATCTTTTCAGCATTTTTATACAGAGCTGTCTGTATATGAACCTGGACAGACCTTAAAGATTATTACTCCTCAGACAAAGATTTTTGTAAACCAAAGCAACCAAAAACTGAGATAGAACTACAGGTGAGAGGAAAATTGATTTTATATAAGGGTATAAGGAAGTAGGGCTTATTTTGCCCTTTTTCCCTAATGTTTTGATCTTTTCACTTGCAATCTGAGTCTGATTCCAACAGATATTGTGGAGGTAATATACACAGTCAGAGTTTCCATGCTTAGTTCTTGTCTTCATTCAGATGCTCTGGAATCTGTAAATATTAAGAAACAGTTTAGCCTGTTTAGGGGAAAGCAGGTTGTAAGTCAGAACTGATTTGAATGTCTGAAAGGAAATTTCAGAACAGAGGTAATTGCTTCCTATGTGACTATTACCAGTATAAGAAATACTTTATTGAAGGGGGTTTAGATATGGGTTTTAGATTTGGCTTGGTTTACTTTTACTTGAGAGTGATTGTTGACAGATTTTTTTTTTCCTTTGGCCTTTTAGTAAAATATTACTTTGTCTAAACTGTGGCCTTTGCCAACACACACCCATGACAGCTCTCGCTGTCCCTCATTGAATCAATTCTAATTTACATCTCCCCTATCATGTCCATAATTTGTCTTTCACAAAGTCATGGCTCATAGCTTCATTAATCATGCCAAAATTTCTAACTTTCAAAGTTTCTGTGGATAGCTTGGGTGCTGATGGCATGGATTTTAGTGTTGAGATTCATTTGTGTTGTAATGTTTTTGGAATTCTGCAGAAGCATGTTTGCTTTTCATCATACAGACATTCACTCATTCACTGACTTACTTGAAGAATGTCAAACATATTTATGGAAAGGAGTTTCTCACCTAAAGCTTGAATGCATTGTTTATAATTACTGTTATTATTAATTATTTCAATCTTACATTGTTGCTGTGCCTGTAGTTGTTATTTTTCCCCAAATCTAAAATAATTGCTATCTTCTACACTTCCAGGGGGTGACCATGGACACACTGCTTAGAACTTGTTGGTCAGTTTTTTTCTGGGTTTAGGCACAGTGTCTAAAAATCCACCTGTGCTAAGAAATGAGACCAGGCCACTCAATGTGGAAAAGGTATCCACCTACAATAGTGAAAATGGTTAGAAAAGTATCTGGGGGGATTGAATATGCAGAGCATAATAATTCTGCTTCCTAATTTCCCTGTAATTCACTTTGCATGCTTCCAGTACTCTTTGTGCATGTCTCAGAATGTAATAAAATTTTTAAAATTACATGTTATTATAGACATCATATCTAAATACATGCAAAACCAAAGACAGGAGTTCTTTCTTTCTAGCTGTGTATTTCAACAAGAAAAGGCAAGGATAAAAACTATTTAATTCTTTGCTCTGTGACTTTGATAAGAATACTATAGAGTAACCTACCTTCTCCCATAAACATTTAGACACATTTCATGAAGGGGAACACCTCTTATTAAAAAATCCCTAATTTACATGTTCAAATGAAACTGCTCTTCAAGTTTCTTATTCACCAAATTGAAGGTAGAGGAAAATATTCTATACAATGGCACCTTGGATTTTAATTTACATAAGCAGGTGCACAGTCAATGCAAGAGTGGAAATTTATCAATTTGATTATAGAACATGCATTCTAAAATGTATTTATAAAGTCAAATTCAACCTGATTATAAACACATCAGTGAGAAACACCGTGTAAACCTAAGGAAGATGGGTAAAATTTGCAGAGATATTCCTTAAATGTCTATGCTCTTTTAAGAACTATTTAATGTTTAAACTGTTATTTAATTGTTAATCTAAGTTTTTATTTCATGCACATGATCTGAAATAAACTCTATGTTCATTAAATATGATTCTCTGAAAATATGTAGTACTATTAATATTAGAAATGGGGAAGAATAATAAAACTGGGAAAGCTAATAGCAAGGTCTCAGATTTTTTTAAATAATCACCTTATCTGTAATGCAGAATAATATAAAATTCATGAGATATTTCACAAATATTATTCAATTTATGAAACATGAATTACATCACAAACCCCACATTTTGTTCTCTTTACCTTGCTCACTCATATTGCGTGCATTTATTCTTTATCACATCTGAAATCCATTACCATGTTACTCACGGCAAGTATTTGCAAATCGTATTTTTTATTTTCTCTCTCTGAAAGATAATTGAATCACAAATAATTTTAGGTGGAATTTTAGCATTTTTCACATTTTGAAAATTAGGTTTTCAAGGTACATCTTACGTTGGCTACAGAGACACAGTTTACATCCATTTTCTCAAATTAGAAAATTTTTCGTTTTGTATTTTTCCTGTAGTATAACAGGAAATAGGATGCAGACTAGTCCCTAAGGTTAATTTCAATGAAATGTAAAGCACAGTATGGTTATGTATGATTATGAATTTTTTTCACCTAGCTTTGTTTATGGGAAGTGGTGGTTCTGAACTACAGTAGTACATTGAAAGATATAAGATCTGCTTGATTTTAACAAAAAAAAAAAAGGGTTTGATCTTTATTAAGTGATAATTTAAAGAGTCTCTGATCTTAGATTATGCTAATCTACCTCATCTATGTGAAGTTAAATAAAGTGACATATCAAGCGGCAAGACATACTGGGGAGAATTTCAACATGGCCTTTGGAAAATAATCATAACTAAACAATTCATTTTACATAGATTGTTAATACAAGCTCAGAGAACATATTACGCATTCTGATAACACAAACAATCTTGTCAGCACAATTATTTTGGAATATCTTCAATTTATTTTTTTTTAAGGAAAATGCATCTAATCTTCCTGGGCCAAAAAGGGCTTATTTTAAAGCAGAAGTTCCCCATCAATGACAAAATGAGTAAGAAAGAAAAGTGGATGTGCCAATAAAATTAACAGCTGCTATTGCACTGAGAGAAATATAAACAATAATCAGCACAGAAGTCAGTCAAAAAGACAGTGACAGATTGATGCATGAATAACATTTTATTTAACTGAGCACTACACAAGTAAAACTGTTTAGCATTTTTCTGAAAAGGAGTAAAGAGTGTGATAAGTGCTGAAGAATTTGTAGAAATTTAAAACTCTTGAAGGAGATATTTTTAAGGGGCTGGTTAAAACTTCCAGGGGAGAGACTTCCAAGAGCAGTCTGAAAGGATAGCCTTAGGCACAATGGAAAATAAACAGCATTTACTGCAGTTAAATAGAAATTTCTTACATCTTAGTTTTAACTGGAATAGATTTATTCTGTGATACTATTAAAGACTGAAAAGGAGAGGAAGGGCCATATATTACTCTTAGTTTCCACTATTGCACATGGTAGTATTTCTGCAGAAGTTGTTTAAATGGCATTGGTTTTACACCAAAGTAATTAAGTGGGTTTAGCTGATGGTAAAAAACAGCATCTGTGGGCAAATCCACAGGATGCATGTTCTTCAGCTTGGTGAACATCTACTAGTGAAGTGCCATCAAAATAGCTTTTCTGAAGAGTAATTTCTTCATTGGAGCTACTCGTTGAGAAACACTGAGTTTGATTGTTGATGTATCATCTTATTGATATACTTGCTATAGTTGTCCGATGTTTATTTTGGGCACACTTTATACTGTATAAAATAGTACATACTGTGTTAATACTCTTCTCTGTGCTTTTTCTTGCATGACCAGAGCCAGTTTATAATTAATTCAGGCAGGATTAAAGTCACTATCAAACATATGCTTTGTCAGTTTAGACAAAGGACTAAAATAGATGAAGTTCTCTGGATATAAATTACAATCTAATTTCACAAACACAGGTCATGAACCTAATCCAATTCAAATCAGAATCAAATTTACATGAACTTAGAAACAAATTATGAAGTTGGCAATTTCTTCAAATAGGAAATAATTAGAGACATAAATAAAAGTAAATCAGAAAAGTAACCTGAAACAACATCTTTTAATGGCCTTACAGGTAACCTCCCCCAAAATATCTCCAGTGTACAATTTTTGCAGGTAATGAAGGGGCAGAACTGGTAAGTGAAATGAGAGGATAAAAAATTCCAGTTAGTGAAAATCTGAAAGCAGCACGATATATTGAGAATAACTTTAGAAAAGCACAGATTGGGAAAATTATAATTAACATCTAGGAAAATAAAAGCAGCTTTTACTGTCTTGTAGGCTCCTATTGATCATGGAACTCAGCATGATGATATTAAGCAGAAAATACAAATAAAACTCGTTAACAATTGTACATACTGATCAAACTATAAATTCAAAGTAATGTATGATAATGCCTAAAGTGTTTACGTTCAAAGATGTAAGTATGGTATTATTTATCAAAGTTAATTAGCTTTGTCAGAGAAGCAGCAATATCCAACAATTTTCTATAACTAGTTAATAAAATGTCAGCTTTAGTGGGATTTATCTTCATAAAAATTCTTCACTGTTCATATATTAATATCACCCAAACAATCAGTCTAGACTGAGACAGCTCAAGTATAATTAGGTAGAAGTGCTGGATAAATCTGTTAGTACTAAATCATACTGAGAAACAAGAGATTACAGGTATCACGTACACCACCAGCAGATATATTCTGAACTGAACCCCAAAACCAAGTTCAGTTATAAATATTTAAATACAAATGTAATGTCAAATATGCATTTTTATTCATAAAGGACCAGGCTTTTCAGATTAAAACAGCAACCAGAAATTTGGGACAATAAAGTCATTCAATAGATTATTCAATAAATCAAGATATAGCACTTGAAAGCATCTGTGAATCGTGTTTATGAAATATTATAGAATTATATATTTTATATAATTTTATAAATTATAAAATTATTATATTCAAATCTGTGTATATTTTATTTTTTGATGCACAAAAGGATAATATGACACTGTTGCACAGAGATAAATACAGAGCGAGTAGGATATTGATAATGTCTTGCTGGTAAATAGTCTGTGTGAGCAAATTCAGAAATTTGATCATAGAATCATAGAATGTTTTGTGTTGGAAGGGACCTTAAAGATCATCTAGTTCCAACTCCTCTGCTGTGGGCAGGGACACCTTTCCCTAGACTAGGAATTTCTTCCTCATATCAAATATAAACCTACTCTCTTTCAGTTCAAAGCCATTTCCCATTGTCCTGTCTGTACATGCTTTTGTAAAAAGACTTGCCCCATCTTTCTTGTGGGCTCCCTTCAGGTACTGGAAGGCTGCTAGGTCGCTCGAAGCCTTCTCTTCTGCAGGTTGAACAACCCCAGTTCTCTCAGCTTTTCCTCATAGAAGAGGTGTTCCATCCCTCCAATAATCTTGGTGGCCTTCTCTGGACATGCTCCAGAAGTGTCGATGTCCTTCCTGTGCTGGGGACCCCAGAGCTGGATGCAGCACTCCAGGGGGGTCTCCCCAGAGTGGAGCAGAGGGGCAGAATCTCCTCCCTTGATCTGCTGACCATGCTGCTTTTGATGAAGCCCAGGACACAACTGGCTTTCTGATCTGCAAGTGCACATTGCCAGGTCATGTCCAGCCTATCAGAAGCACCCCTATTAGAAGCACCCCTAAGTCCTTCTCAGCAGGACTGCTCTCAATCTGTTTATCCTCCAGACTATATAGATACTGGGAGTTGCACTGACCCAAGCGCAGCACATTGCACTTGGTCTTGTTAAACTTCATGAAGTTCCCAGGGGCCCACTTCTCAACTTTGTCCAGGTCCCTATGGATGGCATCCCATCCTTCAAGTGTGTCAACTGCATCACTCAGCATGGTTTTTTCTGCTAAGTTGCTGAGGGTGCACTCGATCCTTTTGTCTATGTCATTAATGAAGATATTAAATAACACTGGTCCTAATATGGACCCCTGCAGGACACCACGTGTCACTGATGCCCATTGGGACTCTGAGCCACCGACCACTAGCCTCTGGATGCAACCATCCAACCAATTTCTTATTCACCTTAGAGTCCACTCATCAAATTCATGTATCTCCAATTTAGAGAGAAGGATGTTGTGGGGGACAGTGTCAAAGGCTTTACAGAAGTCCAGATAAATGACATCTGTAGCCCTTTCTCTGTCCACTATTGTAGTCATGTCACTGTAGAATACCATGAGGTTGATCAGGCAGGTCTTGCCCTTGGTTAAGCTGTACTGGCTTGCCTTGAATCACCTCCGTGTCCTCCATATTCCTTAGCATAGCTTCTAGAGGATCTGTTCCATGACCTTCCCAGGCACAGAGGTGAGGCTGACAGGTCAGTAGTTCCCAGGGTCCTCTTTTCTTTTTAAAGATGGGTACAATGCTTCCCTTTTTCCAGTAACCTGGGACTTCACCTGACTGCCAATTTCAAATATCACGGAGAGCGTCAGGCAACTACATGAGCCAATTCCTTCAGGACTCTGGGATGCATCTCATTGGCTCCCATAGACTTATGCACATTCAGGTTCCTCAGGTGGTCATGAACCTGATCTTTACACTCAGTGGGAAGGACTTTGTTCCCCCAGTCCCCATCTTGCAGTCCACCCACTTGAGAAGTGCAGGAAGGGAGGCTGCCATTGAAGACTAAGGCAAAAAAAGTTGTTGAATACCTCAGCCACCTTCTCATCTATTGTTACCAGTTTTTCAGCACTGTTTATCAGAGCGGGTACACCTTCTTTGACCTTTTTTCTGGTTAACATACTTTAGAAGCCCTTCTTTTTATTCTTTGCGTTCCTTGCCAGGTTCAGTTCCAGCTTTGCCTTGGCCTTTCTCAACCCAACCCTACAAAACCAAACTTCATATCTGTACTCTTCCCAGGTCACCTGTCCTTCTTTCCACTGCCTGTGCATTTGCTTCTTTCCCTTTAGTTTGACCAGCAGGTCCCTACTCAGCCATGCCGGTCTCTTACTTTCCTTGCCCAATTTCTTGCTCCTGGGGATTGCTAGCTCTTGCACTCTATGGAAGACTTCCTTTAAGATCTGCCAGCTCTGCTCTGCTCCATTGTCCCTGAGGAAGCTCTCAGGGGATCTTATTGACTCTTTCTTTGAAGAGCTAGAAGTTTGCTTCCCTAAAGTTCAGGGGCCATATACCTTGGGACTGCAAACTCCACCAATTTCTTGAGCTTACCTGAGCTTGCTCCCAAGAGGGTGATGATCCCAACTGCACACTGGAGCAGGTAGGGTATCCACATCCTGCCTGTACAAACTGCCCCACCACCCCTTGGCTGCTGATGTTCCCTGGGAGTGGCTTTTCTATAGGCAGGGGTGTGCACAGTCCCTGCTGACACCGCCCATGCTGAGCCAGAGCTGCCTCTGAGTCATGGCTCCACCCACTAAGACCTGTTAAATGAGAGGTTAATTTTTCTTCTTTTAATTTTGGGTACAAAACAAGTGGCAATATTCTTCTCAAACTCTGAAAGTTTACAGAACAGAATAGTTGTGCAGGAAGTCTCAGTGGCAAGGAAATGATCAAAACCAAAAGGTATTGTTTGAAAATGGTAACTCATACGGACGTGTTTCATTGAGGGATCTGAATTAGTTTTCATCAGCTATACATCTGAACTGTAAGCTTCAATATATTGTTAACTTCAGGGGTGGCTAATTTCAAAAGAATACTGAAATCTTAAAGGTAGAGGTCACAGAAACTCTCAGAAATTACAGGAGTTTGAACAAAAGTTAATGCTTGTACATTAATTAAAGTGAGCAGTGCTATGGACCCACTAATATACATACTTTTTGCTCATGCTTATGCATTTTTAAGTATATTAATAGATTCTTCACTTCTTTAGAAACTACTTGCTGATGTAGCTTCAATTAACACTCTATTGGTCCATAACTTCATTAAAACTCTTATCTGCCCTTCAGTGGGAATGCATAAAGTTCAGCTTTTGACTATGGAATCATTTTTATACTATTGTGCTAATAGATTAACTACCACAGCCCTGATACAAAATTAAAGAAGTCCAGTGGGAGCCTAACCTTTAACATGAGTGAACTGTGAGTCCAGACTTAAAGGCAGAATTGTTCTCCACATGACTTGAGATACAATAGCGAATATAAAAATACATTACATGATATTACACGTTTACATAAGGTGTAGTAAAATATACTAATGTGTCTCCAAGCAATAAGTGAAGAACCCAGAGAAATTTGTATTCTAATTTTGTCTCACAAGAAAGACGTGAGGAAATTAAAAAGTCACCCAGAGGGAACTGATAGACTGAAATTATCAAAGAAGCAGTGGAAAGTAGTTGATGAAAGAAATGAGAAAGAAAACAAAAATGAAAATTAGGATAGAAAAAATTCTCAATCAGATGATTTTGGTTTTACTTGACCTTTGGCTATCAACTGAAAGAATCTATATTGGCTATGTCTGCAATATATTCTAACCATAGCATCTTACATCTTTACATAAGAAATTTTCATTTAAAGGTTTAACTTGGAAGAAATGTGATATGAAGAACAAGCTGCAGGGTGTAGAGTGCCAAAAAAGAGTTGAACGTGACTATGGTAATAATATGGGAAGAGAAAAACAGTACACTCACTTCTGTTGTAAAAGACAAGTCAGTAGAGTACTTGATGTGGGTTTTTTTTCTTTTTCTGGAAGATGTACATTTTTTATTATTACATAACAAAAGTGATAATAATAAAGCAAAACAAAACAAGTCAAATCTCTTCCTTATCAAGTAGAAGAGTATTGACACTAATCCAAAGCAAGCATGTTAATTTTGCAGATAAATATTTTCTGAGAAGTAAGTCCCAAAAGAATGCAATAGTGAAGTGTGAATCTGCAAAATATGTCAAAAAGAAAAAAAAAAAAGCTGAAGGGTTTGATCTTTTATTAGATTACTTCAGTGGATTGCTCTGCAACTGAATGAAGATCAGCAGAAAGTTTCTTATAAATTCCTGATGAAGAATGAAGTTGTCTAATGTAGGGAAAGAGGGGAAAAGTGTATGTACAATAACACCTCAGCATTCCCGATGAGATTTCTTCACTTTCATTTAAATCTCCCCTGTACTAGAAAAGTTTAATTTCTATTATTGAGGCCAAAATTTAGATATAGACTACTAACTATCTGAAGTAGTATTTATGGCATCATACAGGCAATTGACTAACTACTTATGTCAAAGGAACATTACAACCCATTAAAGAAAGTAGTCAGCAAACACTGAGACTTCAGTTAATCTTTCTTGCTACATACATCTCATACATGGCCTCATTTGATCCTTGAAGTACAGAAGAAAATAAAATAATAAAATACCACACTACAAGTTAAAATAGGCATATTTTTCCAGCTTAATCTTTTATTTAGAGTTCTTCTACATACAGAGTAGGTCATTTCAGATATCTGACTTCTATTACTGATAATGGGAATAATAGCAATATTTTCCTATTCTAACACTTCAGTTTTCATCCATGTTCTCAAACTTTATTAAGGAAAAGTAAGCTTTTATCTTATTTTACTTCTAAATCACAGAATAGGCTTACAGAAAGACTAATTGTCCAGCTCATATTACAAGGGAGGGATTATCTGGAAGTGAGTTTTACGCTGTCTACTGGTTAAAGAGTTACCTTGGCATGGCCCACACAGGCTCTCTGACACATGAAGACTACTCTGTATTGGCTTTAACCTTGTTCTTTGTTTGATAGATGTTTTAAATCACATAGAATGATGTCATACTGATAAAAGTATATTTCTAAAGGCAAACTAAGAGTTTGAGTCCTGATTGGAGAAATGGCTACTAAACTTGCTGATGGATGATTTAGGATTAAGTGAGGGATAAAACACATTCAGCATAATGCTCATTGACAGACTGTGAGGGACTGAAAGAAATTCACCATCTCAAAACAACTTTGTGTGTGTGGGAGGGGGCAGATCAGGTTCTGCCAAGGTGGAATGGTGCTTTGCCCGCCTGTAAGACTCCAGCCCCAGGAGCTGCTGGCTTATGGGAGTTTTACTTTAAAATATAAATATAGGCTTCTTTAATACCTCAAAACAGCATCAAGAGAGCAAGCCTGGACTTGTTCCCAAGAGGTTTCTTTATTAATTTAGGGGACAAAATGAGGGAACTTGGCAAAGCTTCAAAAAGGGCACTACACAAGCTAAACAAAATGCCACACCACAATACCAACCCAGCATATATTAATCTATACCACTTACGTCAAGATGCAATAAATCCACAAAACTTAAGTCAAAATCCAATGCCTCCAGCTCCAAAATGCCCAAAGGAACAAAGAAAGAGAAGCAGAGGGAGCAAGAAGAGAGAAGGAGAAAGAGGGAGATATAGATACCCCTGGAAGCTTGTAGAAGACCAGCTCTCACACATCCAGATGGCAAGGCCGTGACACGTGGCAAACACATCTTTGGTTTTATCTGCTCCGGTCCCTGTGGCCAACCCCTCCAGGCAGGGTCTCTGACCCACCAGCCATTCTGGGGTTCCAGGCCAATGTGATGGGCACTGTCCTCACTGTCCCTGCCAACCTCAGCCTGGCTTAGAGGCTCCAAGAGGTGTGGTGTGTTATAGTTTTCCGGGGCTGTTGGTGACTGGCAGCTACTCCAGGGCTTGCCCATGTGAGCTCCAGAGGCCAGCCATGAGGGATATGATGCCACCCCACCTCCCTGAGGTTGGACCTATCCCTTCCTGTAGGAATAGTTGTGCTTTCGGAAGAATTTGTAACGGAAATCTAGAAACTTGTTTTCACTTAGGAAGCCTGCAAAGTGCCTTCTCAAGAGGATTAGATGGTTTTTTTCCCCTTCTGCAGTCCAGAGGGGGTTGCAGAGAGAGCTGTGTTATCTCTCTGATATGCTGGAGAGAGATACCTCTAACAGACATATACAGAGGCCTTGGAAGACAGGGGAGAAACAGAGAGGATACTAAAGGCCCTGGAGAGGGTGGGAACTTGCCTTTTCTCCCAGGGGCCCAGTGCTTAATAGCACTGTGAGGTATTTGTGTCTCACGCTGTGGCCTTCTAAATAACCTTTTGAATTCTTTCCACTGCCTTGGCATTCCGTGGATACCTGCTTATCTTACTTTACACTTCCCCCTCCACATACACACGCACCCCCCACAAGGTGGTTCTGACACAATAATCACTGATCTGGTGTCTAACACTACCCCTCATAACCCTGCCTCCCCAAGAGCCTTTGGTGCAGCTGTCGGTCCTGGGCACACCAGGAGCACTGCCCCACACCACACCCCCTGGAGCCCCAAACCCAGCCCCACAATGGCTGGCACACCAGAAGCCCCACCTGGGAGTGGCCACAGAAGTACAGAGCAAATAAAATCAGCACCATGCGGCAACCTCATGTTCACAGTTCTACTGTTCTTGGACTTCTGGTGTCTGGATCTATGCTGTATCAAGGTGGTAGCTGTAGTTCTCTCTCTCTCTCTCTCTCTCTCTCTCTCTTTCTCTTTGTTTACTGCTTCCTCTTCTAATTTGCTCTTGTTGATATTTTGGAAACTTAAACTTGGATGGGTCAGAATTTGCTAAGTCAATGCTTAGTGAAATGTTTTATGTTGATTGAAGGCTTGTTTTAAATTTTAGCCAAGTTCCCTTATGTTCCAAAGTTTGCCAGTAAAAGTGTGTTATTTTGACCCCCTGAGAAGCATCATAGCCCTTTTAATAAATCTATCAGGTGGGTTTTTTAAAGTAAAACATCTTCAATGAACTTGTGAGAAGAGCCTGGGGTCTTACACAGTCCTTACTGTTTTACAAAGTGGTTTAACAGAGTTCATAAAATCTGATTAGGACTGACATGGTAAAGAAGACATTAAAATAGTTTCTCTTTGCAGAGCAGAGTTTCACCCACAATGAGCAAGGAAATAATTTCAGAGTGAAAATGTTTGATATATAAATTGTCCAGTGCTGTTTTGTACTACACTGAGGTACTAGATCTTAAATCCCAAGAAGGAAGATAGTAAACTTAGCACTCCTAGATCTATAGTTCTGCCATTATCACTGAAACATAAAGCATTAGCATCTTGTAGTGCGAAATTACAACTCCCACAGCCAAAGATTAAAATACTTTAGACAAAGAAATAATACACCATAAATCCCAGATGGCAATGACCAGAAAAAACTACTTTTTTTTACATATCTGACCATTTGCAATGTTCCCACCCTACTTCACAACTGGACAATATAAAGTTGGCACACTTGCATGAATTTACCATCTATAATAAAACTGAACAGTATATTCAATAAACAGTTATGATGAGCTGTGCCTTTTTCATACGTACAGTACATGAGTTGCATTAACAAATTACACCCAACTGAACCATAAACTGTATTACTTCTTTCAAACAATCTCAATAACTCAGAATCCTAGATTATTGCAATGACTTTTTAGATAGCCCAGTTGATAAAAAGAACGTTGTGCCTCTCACAGCTTTTACTGTGGCTTTTTAATTGCTTGCAAAGTCTACATGAATAAATGTCTAAGTTCAATAAAAGTCCAAAGTGTTAGCAATCTTAATCACATAGCAATTTAAAACTGTAAGAATTCATAAAATCAGTAACAACCCAGTGTTCCAGACTTAAATATATACAGAAACTGCTATTTCAAAGCAAAGTAGAAAGCCTAAATTGTGTGGTCAATAATGAAATATTAACAGAGAATAGGACCTATTTTTTCATTTCATGTGATATCTTACATAAAAGTATATGTTCCTAATAACTGTTACAAATATTTCAAATTTTTTCTTAAAAAGTCTGTTCTGAAATATTTATTCTCACAAAAATACATGAAATATATTAATGATATGCTATGATTTACTGATTTTTTTAATAAAGAATATCCTTATTTTTAAAAAAATGAAACTATACCTTGGATTTTTTACTACTGTTTTCTAAAAAAACCACACAACAAAACCTGAGCTATTAATTTTGTAAGGACAAATTAGTTGTAGAAAATTCCACCAGCTCAGGCTTTATTCATATTTCTTCTAATAATAAGGAAATAAATATTTTGTGTATTTTCCCTTCAACTGTCTAAAATTTCCAGAGTTGAAAAGAATTTGTTTTATAGTGAAACTAGTTTGCAATTTAATCCTGACTGTTCCTTTATAGGATCACAAAAATAAATCAAATACTAATTTCTAGGTATATTAATTTATTTCTGTAATGTTTCATGAAGAAAGCATAATATGTTGTATAGTAAAACCACCTGCTCAAAGCAGGTCCAACTAATGCAGGTTACTCAGAGCTGTATCCCAAGTTCTGAGCATCTCTGAGGGTGTAGATTTCTCCAGCATCTCCAGGAAACTCCGACCAATGGTTAAATGTTTTTTCCATATATCTAATCAAAATTTCCTGTGTTGCATTTTGTGCCTGTTGCTTCTTGTCTTGTCACTACATGCTTTCAAGAAAGTGTGTCTCCCTCTTCTCTATACCATTATATAATTCTAGGAAACAATAACATCTCTCCTTAGCTTACTTTTTCCTAAGGCTGAACAAACTGAATTTCCTCAGTGTCTCCTCACATGGCACATGCACCAGAACCCCAATCATCTCAATCAAACTTAGCTGGATTAATTCCAGTTCATCCATGACTCTCTGGTAATAAGGAGGCCAAACTAGGTACAGCTCTTCAAATACATTCTCAAAAATACTGAATCGAGAGAGAGAATCACTCTCCACAATTGTCAAGCTACATCCTTTGTGACAGAGTATGTGCTGGGCTTTCTTCTTTGCATGTTGCTGATTCATCTTCAATTTGGAACTGCCAGATCCTTTTCAGTAAAGTTCCTTGCCATCCAGACAGCACCTAATCTGTCCTGTTGCACTGAATTATTTAATTTCAGAACAAAGACTGCATTTTCTTTTTTGACATTCATGAGCTTTCATCCAGCCTATATCTTCTACTTGTTGACATTTCTTGGAATAACATGCTAATTGCTTCCCCTGTCCCGGTTTAATTGCTGAGTAATCAATCAGTTACATCAACAAAGTTATTTAACTGTATTGTCCTCAGTAGCGACCCCTGAGTAATGTCACTAGAAACCAGCCACGAGCTGAAAGCATTAATCACACCCTTTTTTGTCTTACAGCCCAGCCATTTTCCATCCACCTGTCTGGCCACTTACCCAGTACAGGTAAAGCCAGGTTGACTACAAGGGTACTATAGTATACAGTATCAAAAGCCTGGCTGTCAAAGTGTACAACATCCACTGCTCGCCATTGAATCTCAGTTATCTGTCTCACCCCAGCTCTCAGTTAGGCTGGTCAGCCATAGTCTGCCTTTGGTAAACCCGTCCAGTCTGTTCCCAGTCAGCTTATGAATCCTCATATCCTTTATGTTCCCAGTAGTGGCTCCCAGGAGGCTGACTAAGACTATACTAATCCAGTTCCTCCTTCTTTATCTTGCTGAAGATGTGTGTGACATTTGATTTTTTCCTACCATACAAATGTTAATAATAATTTTATAATTTATTTATATATTATGGAATATATTTAATAAGAATAGATATTTAATAAAAATATGTACTATTAAACAAGTGATAATTTTAAATTTATTTTGATTAAATGTAGAGACTATGAGTTAAATAATTTTGGAATTTTTTTCTCTCATCTTTAACTTCATATTACTCATCACAGTTTGTCTTACTTTCTGTGAAAACAAGCATCAATCTGATGGTTCAGCGAAACAAAACAAAATTGTAATAATCCAGCAAATTGCAGCATCAGCAGCAAGTCAGCATATGCTGGTGAATAAAAGCCATTAATTACTCCATCTGCCTCTGAAAATTTTAGGTTATACTTTTTTTGGAATAATGCTAGTCACTCATTGAAATGCTGTTGTGATTGATGAAACTAGCTTCTTCTGCTTATTTTTGTTTACATTTTATATTCTTGAAGGAAAGGAATGTGCTTAATTATAGTGAATAAGAAAATAGAGCAGAACTTCATTTAGATTTAAGATATTTATGCTAATTTCATTGTTTTTCTCAAAACAACATCTTGAATGTCTTCTTTTCATATAAAGACTTTGTTTTCATACAACAAATACTTTCATTTCACATAATAGGGTTAATTTTTTCCAACTGTTTTTTTTTAATTACTATTATTTTCTATTATTTTCAGACAGTGTTCACTAAATCTTAAATACTGTTTTTTACTGATCACTTTTTCTTTTACTGATCTAGTACAAGGTATTTCTGTTGTAAATAAAGTACTTCAGTTACTCAAAGTTAGACATATTCTTCATGGTATCACTTCCAGGAAAGTCCTCTACAGAGACAATACGAAGATAATCTCTAACAGAAGTAATCACTTCGTACCCTTCAAACTCTGTTTCTTTGGCATTAGTATTTTCTTTTTTCCTGTTGTGCTACTAAAAACTATCAACAGCTAACAATCATAATTATTTTACCTGTACTTATTCCTAGAGTTCTTCAAAGCACAGCCAAGATCCCATATATTTAAAATAATGAGAGCTATATCCTTGAATTGCTTCAAGAAACTTTCTTTTTTTGACTGAAATTTTGTTAATTTTTCTGTAGTGGTATTTGGAATTTAACAGAATGGAGCCTGACTTCAATACCCCAAACACAAGAATACAAAACACTTTCTGAGATATTTACCATGAATTGGACTATGATTGTAAAAATGCCTTGAGGAAACTTCAGCCATTTTTTTTCTCTAAAATTGGGAGAATTGAATTATTGGGAGAGAGAATTATTTATTTTATCTTGATTCATAAACAAGTTTTATTTTCTTCTATAGAAAAAAAATAGAGTAAAAATGAACATTAAGGAAGGTCTAGCCTACTTATTTGCATCACACTATGCTGGAGCTTAAATTTTATTTTCTGAAAATCAAGAACATCAAACAATTCTGAAAATGTATTTTCAGAGGTGTTTTAAATAGTTAATCAGATTCAGTATCATTTAAGAACAACCTGATGACAGTGGAGAAGGCTCTTAGTCTTTGGCTAAAATTCATGTAACAGAATTATGCCCTATTCTACTCTTTTTGATAGTGCTCTGAATATGATTAAAAAACATTATAAGCAACATACTGTTTCATAAATATGGACTCATGATTAAGTGAAAGGAAAGGCATTTAATTAGAAGCACAGAAATTTAAAGTCAGAACCAGTGATTTCGCTCCCATGAGGGTTTTAAGATGTGATTCTTATATACTTATTGAAAATATTAATTACTTTGGACTTTGATGATCCTTGTGGGTCCCTTTCAACTCAGGAGTTTCTATGATAATTTTTGTGTGATTCTTTTGCAAAGAGCAACCAAGGAATCATGCTGAACAATTGTGGTTTCTTCGTTGATGGTAATTTAAAACAATAAGCTGGTTGTATTTGAGTTTATTTTGGATGTTGTCCATTCTGTTTTACAATCTCAAAAATAATCTTATTACAACAATAAAAAATTTTAATACTAAAACACACATACAATGGGCAATATTATATTTATTGACCATTGTGTTGGAAATTTGCTTTTCATGTACAAAGAAAGTACTGCAGGCTTACAAACAGGAGAAATCTTGCTTCTAGTGGTAACACTTATCAATGTAACAACAAAGATATTGCATTTCTAAAAAACCCATTATAATTTATATATTTAATGTATCCTTATTGGTTTATCAATTAGTGCTTTGACATAGGAAGGTTTTATATTATTATATGCTATTATATATATCATTATGTACTATTTGTATATTAGTATATATTATAGCGAATATTCCTAATGTACTTTACATGCTTTCGTTATAACCTTCAGTGTTGCATAATACACAGTGAGAATATTGTAGTCTAAAAGTCCGGTGATTTGTAGCTGTTGTTTTAACTAAGGAATAGCCATTTATTGAATGTTAATGCTGGCTCTGGTATTATAATTGTTTGGGGAAGGATGACAGTTCAGAAGCATAGGAGTATTTTTTTGTAGTAGAAATCATTGTGTATACTTTGTATATATAGTAAATGACATTCAGGATGACATATTTTCCTTAATATTTTGCTTTTAGCCGTTGTTGATTCAGCTGTCAGCAGTTGTTAGATATTTAAATTAAAAATGGGAGCATGTAGCTTGATTGTTTTTAATTGGAAATTATGGTTATCCATAACATGACATATTGCATAGTCATCTTTGTTGTGCGTCATCAAACACCAAACCACCAAAAGAGTAAATTTTTCTTAATTTTCCTTCATGTGAGTGTTACATTATTGTAATATTTCCCCAATCCTTCTTTACAGGGAATTTTCTATAGAAGTGTTATCAAAAAGGTAACTAATTCATCTGTCACATTAATAGTTTATGTTTTTCTTCAATTACAGAGCTGAAAAGTCAGCTAATTATAGGAATGTTTTATACTCGAAAGCAGATGGATTTTGAAAAAAACCCTTTTTTTGTGGCAATGTCAGTGGTATTTGCAGAAATGTTAGTCTCTGACATACCCAGAATAATGCAAATGTTAATTATAGATTAGGATCAGTACGCTGAATATATTGTAATTGTGGGAGCAGAACAAGTCAATTCATGTGGAAGGGACTTGATTATTTGAGTCAAACTTTGCTGTCAAAGAGGGTGAACTTCTAAACCATGCACCACGTTTGTTTCATGTCGCCACTTTCTATCTTGAATTACGTGCCTGGTGATAACACAGCTTACAGGTGTAACTAGTTCATGTCAGTACTTCACACAGCAAATCAGAAATGCATTCATTCCGGGGTAGATTTTCCATTTGTTTATCTAGCTATATGCCTAAGAGAGAAGATAGACACATGAATCTGTGCAAAGAATTTGTTCAGACAGTGCAGTTTTCTGTTAAGTCATCTAAAAGATCTAGCATACAGTGATGGAATTTCACAGAAAACAGATCTATTTAGTTGACTGAGATAACATTTTTTTCACAAAGACATGTTGCTTAACACTAATTGCAGCGTTTTTTGTCTATCTTAAGCAGTTAAACTCCTCATTAAACTTTACGTGATTGTGCCTAGGATTGATGCTCAGATAACAAGTGTCCACTCCCTCATAAAATACTCTCCACCTGCTTAATGTATTTTATGTCTTTCATTTTCTTTTAATTTTCTTCTTCAGTGTTGAAAAGGTTTATTGAAAGTTAGCTCTGGCCAGAGTTCACCTTGTCTAGCACTTTCAAAGGTGTGGTAAAGATGATCCAGCAGATTTTAAAGTGTTTGCTTTTAGAAGTATTAAATATTCTGCATGGCTACTATGAAATGAAATATCTTCTTTCATTTTGTTATGTGGATATGTCATCTGATTATTTTTAAAAACTAAAAGGTTTTTATTAAACAATTCTGACTTTGACACAATTATCAGTGATTTGAGTATTTACATCAGGTAGCAGAAAGTGCTGCTAGACAGTTTTCTTTAGGGAGAGTATCTTTGAGGTGCCTTTATTATGAATAATTTGTCCATAACTTATTATTCCTTATGTCTGGAAATTCCTTTGTACGTGGTCACAGTGCAATGTCATTTCTATTTACTTTCTTCTTGCAAACTTCACTATGCTAAAGTGGAGGTTAACAGAATTTTGCTGTACAACGTTGCTACATTCAAACCCCAAATCTCTTCTCAGCCATTGTAGCTGTTTCTAAATGTTACAATAGTGAAACCAACAATACCAGTTTATGGTGGCTCCCATGGCACTTCCATCCAGATAATAATAGTAGAACATACCGTTTTCAGGTACTGAAGCAACTTCCACAAAAGAAATATTTTTTTTTTTAACTTGTTTTGAGGCAACTACTGATTTTCAGTGCTGTTGCAAGATTACCTTATAGTTTGGAAGAAAATTGTACACTTTGGCCATTTGGCATAATTATTATAAATCAGAGCCGACTTGGTCTTCACTGCCAACAAGCAATATTTAGGTGTTATTATAAAACTTACTCCATTTCCTGGAATGGGTTATTCTTTTCTCATGCATGCCCTAAATTGAATTAAGTCTCACAAGTCTAAGAATTTTAGAAAATGCCTAACTGGCAGTTTTATCCACAAAGGCACTGTAGCACAGAGTTGACCAATGTTAGAAAAGTGAATATTAAACTTGGACCAATAAAACAATATCCTTTGCTCTTATGGAGTTCACCAATTCTGGAAGCTGCTGAGGTGAAAAGGAGAATTAATCCATCATCAACTGAATGTGGGATGATTCTACCATACAGCTGTGATAAGAAAAAAATACAGTCTTACAGGGTAATGTTAAAGGTCTTTCAAGGAGTGCTGTTTTAGCTGGAATAGAGTTCATTCTCTTCATTGTAGTTGATATGGGACTGTGTTTGGAATTGTGCTGAAGCAGTGCTGACAATTTAGGGATGTTTACTTTATTGCTGAGCAGTGCTTGCACAGCTTCTGCTTCTCACACCATCCCTCCAGCAAGTAGGCTAGGAGTGTACAAGGAGTGCTCTGCAGGAAGATCTGGACAGGCTGGATCGATTGGCTGAGGCCAATTGTATGAGATTCAACAAGGCTGCGGTGTAGTCGTGGTGCTTAGGGGCACTGTTTAGTGGTGAATGTCGCAGTGCTGGGTTTACAGTTGGATTTGATGATCTTAGAGGTGTTTTCCAGCATTAATGCCTCTATGATTCTAAGATGGGAGGAGACAAGGCTGTGATGGATGACCCCAATGACCAAAGGCATGTTCCATACTTTATGACATCACATTCAACTATAAAACTAGGGGCAGGTTGATGGGAGCATCACTGCTCAGAACTAGCTGGGCATTAGTTGTCTGGTGGTGAACAATATATTCTTATTTGCATCACTTGTCTGTCTTGGGTTTTATTTCTCTCTCTTTGATATTTCTTTTCTCATTACAATTTATTAACTCAGAATCACAAGCCCATCAAGGTTGGTAGAATTCTTCAAGATCATCTAGTCCAATTGTCAACCCAGCACCACCATAATCACCCTTAAACCACATCCCCAACTGCCACATCCAGACACCTCTTGAACACTTCCAGATATAGTGACTCTACCGTCTCCCTGGATAACTTATTCAAATATTTGACTACTCTTTCAGTCATTTATTTTTTTTTCCTGATGTCTAATCTAAACCTCCCTTGGCACATCTTAAGGCCATTTCCTCTCATCCTTTCACTTGAGACATGTCAAAAAAGACTCCTTTCACTTAGCTGTAGAGTGTAATGAGGTCCCCTGAGCCTCTTCTCCGGACTAAACAGCCCCAGTTCCCTCCGCTGCTCCTCACAGGACATGTTTTCTAGACTCTTCATCAGCTTCATTGTTCTTCTTTCTTGTTTCATTTTATTTTAATTATTAAAATATGCTCTTATCTCAAGCCATGAGTCTTCTCACTTTTACCCTTCTGTTTCTCTCTCCCCATTCCACTAGAGGGGGGAGTGAACAGGTGGCTGTGTAGTGCTTAGCTGCCAGCTGGGGTTTAGCCATGACACAAGGGAAAGACAAAAACATAAGAAACACTGTGTAATGACTTTTAGGAGACCTTGCCTCGGAATAACAATCAAAATTCTGTTCCATGTTTGTATTCCCTTCATGATCTGTGCTCAGAAGGGATACCACAGAAGTACCTGACACAAGAATAGATGCAGAGTAGAGCTGTTAAAATGGCTTTAAAAGGATTGTTTTATCTGAGGATTCTGATAACATAATATTGGATTAAACGACAGAAGGTCTGTTTCATTTCTGGAATCATCTCGCATACATGAAACTCCCCCCCTTTACTGCTATGTGTCAGTACCCATCTGGACCCAAGCAACAAGCAAATTCCATCTGGTTGAGATTCAGCAATGACATTGTCAAGCATGAAATACTGGACATTTGCAGATACCCACAGAAAGTGCCTGCTGCTCAGCCAGGATGCTTTAACTTTTGATGCCTGCTTCCATGTCGTTCAGCCATTTGTGATATCAAGCCTTCCAACAGGAGACCAATTAACATTTTCAGCCTCAGGTCAGGTGCCTCAATTTATGCAACTGTGAGTTAAAATTGCAGGATGTGATCTGGACACTGGGCCATTAACCTTTTACATTGGCCAGAGCAGGGGTTTTTGTTTTGTTTTGGAAGACTGGCTGTCACAGGAGGATTTCATACCACCTTGTAACAACTGCAGTTATCTATCCCTTCCCTGTTGCATAATATTTGAATCTCTTAGGTCCTGTTCAGGCAAAAATACTTGATGTAAATTGTCATAGTTTACTGGTACTGAAAGGGGATTTACATTTTATTTAGAATATAACCCACATGTATGCACTGGATTTGGCTGTGGTGAGGTTAAATTTTCTAAATAGCAGCTTGCATGGTGCTATGTTTTAGATTTTTCACCAAGAAAATGCTTATAACCCAGCAATGTTTTAGCTCTTGCTGAACAGTGTTTGCACAGGCCATTTGTCACTCTGCTCCACCAGTGAATAGATTGGGGGTGTCCAAGAGTTTGGGAGGGAACAGCACTATGCAGATGAGCCAGATTACCACGAGATATTCCATGCCATATAATATCACTGTTAGTAGTAAAATGCAGGAGAGCTTGTTTAGGAAGCTTAGCTATCTCTCACTTGGAAATTGGATGAGTATCAGCCTGTCTGTGGGAGATGGTGAGTGATTGTGTTTGCCTCACTTTTCTTGTTTTGTATTTTCTCCTTCTACTTCTGTTTTGCTTTTTAAACTATTTTTATCACTATTGTTACAACCTTACCCAGAAGGCAAGGGTAACTCAGGTTCTTGTTAATAGATCCCTTGGGGTGAGTTAGGTTGAAATGACACCGAATGACCAGTGTTTATATGTATATGATTTATTTTAGAACAATTTGGTTGCAATGGAAAGGAAGTATGTAGTCATTTTGATTATTATATATAGTAATATAGCAATATAAAAGCATAAAAATGACATGAAAATGTATAAGGAAAATAGAAAGAAAGGATAAGAGTAGAAAGATATCATCACTCTGAATTTTTTGGATCATCTATCAGGGCATATGGCAATTTGAAGATGTTGAAATACCTGAAAATAAAATACTTATTTTAATATCAGTGTTCAGTTAATCTAAAATCACTTTCTATTCAAATAGAGAATTAATATATACATTAATTTAGATTAAAATAATTCAACTGATTGAATACTCTTTTCAACAATTATGAATACTTCGTCTAATGGGATTCACTTTTTATGTGCAAAAAATGAAAAAATAAAAATCAAACGAAATGTTCTAAAAAACCTTGAAAACCTCCTTGGTTCTTTTTTTTGTAAAATACTGTTGATTAACATTCTAGCTATGTAATGTAAAGTATCCTAATTACAGTACTACTGTGCATGACAGAGATTAACAAAAACACACTTAATACCAGAAATCTATGAAAAGGATATTTTGCTAAAATTAGGAAAGCTTTTTTCACTAAGCACTTAAAGAACTGACAGAAAATTCATTCTGCTTTTAGTCAAGAAAACTGCAGTTTATCTGCTAATATTTGCTACAAGGTATTTTCTGCAATGGTCATGTCTTATTGTATAACTTTTTATACCCTGTAGCAGCCAAAACACTTGTGATTTACTGTCAATGTGTTAAGATCTGATGTCAGTGACCTAATGAACAGAACAGAGAGAGAATGGAGCACCTGACCATGCTGAGACTTGCTCTCCACCTGTATATTCTAGCCTTGAGCTGCTTACCAGAAGTATATTGACACATGTTAAGAGGATATGTTGAATTTCTAAATTAAATCAGTTGAATGGTGTATATTTTTTCCATACAGATCTCTTATTCATATTAGAAAAAAAAAAAAGAAGCTTCAGTTGATCTGTTCAAACCTGTAGCTGTCAATGCCTATAGAAGTTTTACAGCATTTTCTTAAATGTGCATCTTTCCTCTATTGTTCAACATGGAAAACCAAACAATAAGAACACCACTACCACAACTGAAGCTAGAAGTTTAAAACTAGTCAGTAAAACTTTTCCAGATAAAGGAGTTCATGCCTTTCATAGATGGATGCAAGTGGCCATCTGGCAAATAGAATAAATGTTCTGTGAAGTTCATTTTTATCAGTGTGTAGGGAAAATGTATTTAGAACCTTTTAACATTGTGCTATAAAGAGAAATTAAGGATAATGAATTACTACTGTGCTGTACTTCAAAAATATAGGAATCACTAGTGTATTGGTGAGGCAAGAAAGTCTTCACCACCAAGTCAGCCAGACTCATAAGGACAGCTTTAAACAGACTTACCAGGAGAAGGGAATAGAGTTTTGAATAACAAAAGAGCCAGGGAATGTTGATGTGTTAGGAACCAACATGAAAACACCTGTGAAATGCATCAAAGAAATAAAGGCATGTTCCTCTAAAATGGTGACACAGTCCAACAGAAATGACTCTGTGTGAATGGAATAGAAGGCATCAAAAAACAGGATAAGCTGGAAGCTATTGAGCAGCTAGAAAACTAGGATCTAATCCCTAGCACTGAAACCTGGTGGTATGAATCACATGACTGGGGCACTGTAGTCAACGGTTATAAACCAGGTTTTTGCAGGAACAGGCAGAGAAGGAGAGACTGGCCTTCTATGCAAAAAAAAAAAAGGATTGATTACACAGAGCCATCTTTGAAAAACAACCATGAACAGATTGAGAACTTGTAGATGAAAATTAGAGGCCAAACCAACAAAGCCTTGTGGTTGGTGTTTACTACAGGCTGCCTGATGAAAAGGAAGATGTTGACAAATCCTTCTTACTTCAACTACAGGAAGCACCGAGCTCACAGAACCTGATCCTGCTGTGGGATTTCAGTCACCTTAACATCTGCTGGAAAAGCAGCACAGCAAGCTGTAAGCAGTCCTGGAGACTCTTTGCATCAAGGATAACTTCTTAATCCAGGTGATAGACAGTCTGACCAGAGGAGAAGCCATACTGGACCTGTTGCTTGCCAACAGAGATGAACTAATTAGAGATGTCAAGACTGCTGGCAGCTTGGGCTGCAGTGATCATGTCCTGGTGAGTTCACAATCTTAACGGACATGGGCAGAGGAAGAGTAGAGTCAAAGAGACTGAATTTTAGAACTTACAGTTCTTTGAGGAATTTGTAGATGGACCCCCTTGGGAAATTGCCCTGAGGGATAAAGAAAATGAACAAAACTGACAGTTCTCTAAGGAAATCTTTCTCAAAGCACAGCAGTCAGGCAATGACCCCAAAGACTGCAGAAAAGGGAGTATCACATCCATTTTTGAAAAAGGTAAAAAGGAGAACCCTGGGTACTACTGACCAGTCAGCTTTTCAGTGTACAAAAGCGGGCTTATAAGAAAAACAGAGAAAGGCTTTATAACAAGGCCTGTACTGACCAAACAAGTTGGAATGTCCTTAAACTGAAAGAAGCTATATTTAGATTGGACATAAAGAAGAATTTTTTCACTATGAGGGTGATGAGACACTGGAACAGGTGGCCAGAGAAGTTGTGGATGTCCTATCCCTGGAAGTGTTCAAGGCCAGGTTGGATGAAGCTTGGAGCAACCCGGTCTAGTGAAATGTGTCTCAGTCCCTGACAGGGGGGTTGAAACTAATTTTAACCCAAACAATTCTAAGATTCTGTGATTCTAGAATTCTATGATTCCATGATTCTGTACTTTTGAGGGTGCAATGTGCACAACTGCTTTCACCATGGAAGAGAAGAATAAGGAAGTTAGCAATGAAAATGGCTAGCTCTTACCATGCATGTGTATAAGTCAGTATATTGATTTTCCAGCTTAAAAAGCCAGAAAATAATGATTATTTCCATCTTAATTATTTTGAATCATTTTATTCAATGCTTGAGGAAATTTTTCATACTACCACTACTTTCATACTACTTTTAAGCAATAAATAAACATTGGTTATATGACTTATTTTTAGACTCCTAAAAAGAAATAGCAATCTGTAATTTATCAAAATAAATATTTTATATTACTTATTCACAATGATAAAAATAGCATAACAATTGCCAGAGTAGTTCTTTGGCAATCATATGCTTTCAAAAACAAGTTATATTACTAACTGTTTAACTCCCACTAAAAATTTATCTACAGGATTTAAATTAGAATAGAATATTTAATCTAATTAATTATAGTATATAATATATAGAAAGCAAGATCAATTAACTAAAATGCATTTTTAAAGGTCTTTCAATACAAGTGGCAGAATATGGGAGACCAATACTGTATTTTGCTTCATTTACTGGTACTTTACATATAATTTTCAATATATGCCTACTACCAACAACTGTGCTATAGGGTTCTCCAAGAAGTTTTATTAAAGACACATTACTGTTTCTGAACCAAAAGAAACCAATGTTAGTATTTGGTTATTTCAAATGACTTCTGTAAATTTTGAGTGCCATCAGTCTCTCTGCATATACATATACTCTTGTTCCTTCTTTTGATTTCACTCCAAATACAAAACATTCATCTTCTATTCTACCAAGCATTTTACATGTATATTTCTACATTTGAAATCAAGGCTTCATTATGTGTAGAGGTTTTGCCTTTACTTCATCTCAGAATAACATCTGATTTTATATCAAGTCTCATAGTGAATTATCATAATTATAATGAACATAAATTTATTACTTCTTCAAGGTTTGATATAAAATGTATTATGATTGAATTCCTTTTGCATATTTAGCATCAAAATTATCAGTTACAAAGAGTTCATGTCTCATTCTTCAGGACTTCAAGAGCCAGATCATTTTTCTACTGTTTGAGACTGACTGACTGAGAAACCTAGCAGAAGGTCATTTTGTGACATTATAAGTAGCATATATTCATTTTGTGATTTTCTAAATTGCCTGTGGAAAAGAGCAATCACAATAGCATACCTCATGTTTGAATGTAATTAGTATGTGAACTGATCATGCCTAGTTATGTGCAAATGTTGAGTTAGGGATCTGCATACTTGACTATTGAAAATATAATCACACAAAGAAAACATCACCAAGACTTTTTATGCAAAGGGACTGTCCTGGTTTTATCAAACAACCTAAAATTAAAAATAAGTAAATAGTAACAATAAGAATATTAAGAATAAGAGTAACACACAATTAGAAAGCATATCAATAAATTATTGTGCTGTAAGGGTAATTAATAGCCTAATGGTAGGTCTCCAATATTCATATTCTATATGCATGAATATTCTATATGACTATTTTCATACTCTATATGCAAAATAGACTGCAGAAGCAAATTCAAACCTTAGTTAATTCAGCTGCAGGGGTTTTAGGGGTAATTGTTCTCAGTCTTTAGGCAGCAACTATGTAAGTAGTTGTAGATCATACAAATCCATGTATTGGCAAGCCTAGATACAGAAAATGCATCTTTTTTCACTTAAATCCACTTATCATTCAAATTCCTCTTGTTCTACAGTATGGTTAAACTATAAGAATATAGAAAGAATAATAACTGAATCTGAAAGAAAAGAATCCAGGTAAAATGTGGTTGGCTTAAATTTTTAATGTTCCAACTCAGCTCTTGCTATCATCTGATACATTGTCATTTTTAAATATGTTTTTATAGTAAGTATTAGTCATATATTGAAGTGATCATCTCAGTTTTTAGTGAAATAATACTGCATGTTTTTCCATCCCAGTCATACTCTAACCACTAGATGTACAGTCACACACTGGGATTTACAATGAACAAAAACTACTAAAGACAAACCCTATTTTCTGCCCCAAGCAAGTAGCAATATCTGGGCTTCAACAAATCCATTATTCTAAACTAGTGGTTTGGTCTATTATTGCTTTTGAAATATGCAGAATGATCATTGTTGAAGGAAGAAAAAAATAGGTTCTACTGTTTATTTAGTTTTATATCAGAGAAAGTAAAAGAAACAGATGAAGAGCTGAAAAATACTAACTGAAGGATGTTTTCAACTGCAGTAATCGGTGTGAAAGACAACTAGAAGGTAATAGCTGGCAAATCATATACAAACTGCATTAAGATTACAAGATTGGAGAAAGGTGGACATGAGGAGAAGATAAAAGAAGAAAGGATACAAAATAATGGGGGATAAGGTTGAGTAATACTCCATTTCTGAAGCTGAATCTTCTGATGACATCAGTAGTTTTGTTACAAATCCTGACAAGAGAGGGATAGAACTTTTTTGTACTAACTGTAACCTTGAAAATTTTATGCATGGCTCATAACATCTGCTTCAGTGAACAGCAGCTGGCTAATAACTTTCCAGAATACCAAATGAATTAGAAAGCTGTGAATCACTGAACTCTACCAATTACATGCTCAAAAGATTCTGTGAACTTCAAAGCTCCATGTACACAAGTGAGCATTTGTAGCAGTGGTTTCCTAGAGAAATGAAATGTTAGTAGTATATTCAACAGTCTATGCCATTATTATCTGGTAAAAATGGTAAATGCATAACTGTACGCTCTGTGTTTGTCATTAGTTTTTGGAGGGTCAGTTTAGGCAAACTATTGGAATATATTTAATTCCTGTAGACTGGTAATGCAGCTTGTAATTTGTTGTAAAGTTGCCTAGGGCTTTGGTGAATGTCTACCAGTAATTCACAAAATTAAATAGATTCACAAATAAGTATGACTTAAAGGACTTAAGCCTTTGAAATAGGTGCTAGAAAGCCTTTGTGAAATATTTAGAAAACAACTTTTGCAATTGGTTTTGTTTCCAATATAGAAGTCTTCAGAAGCTTGAATACTTAGATTGTTGCTAAACACCTTTCATAGGAGCTTTTGGATTTAAGCAAATACCGAGTTGAATTCTTAGGGCTGTCGTTTATAACTAAACGTTTGACTTAAGTATCTATATGAGATATAGAAACTCCACTTGGATGTTTCCAATGTAGACACCAAAGTGTCTATAAAACTAGCTGCCTGGCCCCAGGAGTGTGATTCAGAGCACATAATTTAGACACTTCTTGTAAGACATATGAGAAGGATGAACTGATGAAGAATGATTAATGACTATGAAGAGTGATTCAGAAAAATTACATGCTGATCATGCCCTTGACGTAATCTATCATAAGAATGTTAGCTGTAGGAGGATCTGCTGGAACAACATTTTGCAATTAGCCCAATTAACTCACCTACAGAGTAGCAATCCAATGCTGAATCCCAATTTCAGCTTCAGGAAGATGAAAGATATACTCCTTGCTTCTTAGGTGACTGCTTTACTCACTTGACTCCAAAATATTTTGACACGGTACCAGTCTTGAACAGAGATGGAGAATCATTCTTCAGTCAAGATGTAATTATCAGTGATCCAAAAAAAGCAAATGAAATGTAGACTGATTTTGGTTAAGCAATGAGTGAACTAAGCTCTACGATGGGCATGCAAAGGCTCTTATGCAAAAGACTAGATCAGATAGTGACACATGTTGAATTAAGAAGGGAATTAAAGTGAAACTCTTTTTCATTTATGTTTAGTCAAGTCACTCTTATGGAAGGGAGGAATACTGACCCCTCACCTTTTCCATTTATGCTTTTGAGCTAAACTGAAAAGACCTCCTGTGCAAATCTACACTTCTAAATCAACTCAACCTCTTGGAAAAATGTTGATTTCTCTCTGAATCATGATCATCCTTGCACAGATACCAATATACAGGAGATAATAAGGAAGTTATAACCTGCTCATGTTCAATCACAAACAGCTATTTTTGTACAGCACCTCATCTAGGGCTTAGGGTTACTTCAGTTCCCCAGGAGTTCTGGAATTCTAGGGAGCACTTCTGCCATGAGTAGTCAACCAGAAAACTTCCAGCTTTTGGTATCACAAAGTGACACCTGTGTAAAAGCACAGCTCAGAATAAACAAGGCCTGGACTATATCTGCCCAACACTATCTGATGCTGGAATAAGAAAGTAGAACAGGTTATATGGAAGATTTGCCCAAATTATCAGGACTGCATCTGCCCAACTATAATTAGTGCTATAATAGTCATGAAGGAGACAGTGAGAAGAGCCACTTTTAACTTTACATCCTTGTAACTTATTTGGAGTAGGAGGCCAGAAGAGGATAGCAACCCAGGTAAAAACACCCAACTGGCTTCAGATATGGAGAAGATCAGAGAGGTTGGTTTGGGGCCGCTTTGAATTAGTAAGGCCATCAACTTTTTACAATGACAATCAAAGTTAAAAAGTAATAAATGAATAAAAAATAGGAGCACATCCAGAGGTGTCCAACAGCCTGCAGAACTATGTTTGTGTTGTAGAACATAAATCTTTGACTAGAAATTGCTATCCAGCCGCTGTATCCATAAATGTTAGATTTTATGTCACTGCGTGGTATGGCCTGGTCCCTCAGCTACCCCACCCTAACTTCACCATGACAATTACACTTGCAGGACCTTTTTCAGCATGTTTCAAGAGCACCTGTCATTACAGTGTCATTTGTTTCTGGCAAAATGAAATTTTATTTTTCAAAGTACTTAGGATGAACACATGAATATTTCCTTGTCAGGTAAGGATCCGTAATGCTCTGTGAATCCAATAGAATCTGTGTACAAGTGTGCATGTGCAAGCATTCAGAAGATTATTTTATGCCTCGCAAATTGAATATTATTTTTACCTTTTTCCTTTTTTTCCCCCAGAAGGCTGTTGCACATATAGCAATAATTATTTGGAGTATATTTCAGATTTATTAAACTTAAAATTCATTTGAAAATTGTTATATTTAACAAATTACAAAATGTCTTAAGGCTGTTAGAGAGGTTTTATTTAGGACCAGTCATTACCCCTCTCAATTTAACAGAATGTGTTCCTGGAAGGTGAGAATGACCTTTCTTGATTGAACAACTTTTCATGCTTATTCCTCTGCCAGTGGGATGAGGAATGCTTTATGTGTTGCAGCTGTTGAACATCAGAGAATAGTAAATTACTCTAACCACTGTATTTGCCAGAGAGTCCTAGGGGTTTACTTTAATATGTTCTCTTTTCTTTTTTTTTTAAGAATTATTGTACGAAAGGGCTGTGATTGGAAATTCTCCTGTTAACAGCCTTAGAAAATGGGAGCTTCTGTCACATAATAGTTAGTATTAATACCAGTATATTCCCTATAACTGTGTGCCTAGGCCAAATCAAGGAAAGAGACAGGGTTGTTTAAATTCTGTCTCTGTTCACTTCTTTGCTGGATTTTTTATGCTGTTAGCAATTTGAAAATTGTGATAAGTCTGGATAGAAAATGTACTAGTACTACAGGTACTTTTTATGTAGACAGTCCTTGTCTATGTAAAAAGAGTCTACAGGACTCTCAATTGTTAGTGGGCTAGGCTAGAATTATTAAATTTGAGACAAAATTTCCTTTAAATATTTCAATCATATTTAAATGTGATTGAAAAATCATAAATATATATGATTTTAAATAATTTATTATCTGAAACAAACATATCAAATCCATCCTTAAAGTAAGAGCTGGAAGCAGTATAATAAGAAGATATAAATAAAGAAGAATTTGAGCAGAACCAAAGTGCCCAATAGCATGATTCAGGCCTTTCTTTTTGTCTTTTCCTTTATCCTCTTCATTTAGTCTAACCTGTGCTTCTCCTATTCAGCTACCACTTCACTTGATACAAATTTGAATGAGCCCTTCAAAAATTCCTGCAGTACTAACTTTCTGAACAATTCCAGAAACACAATGTTTGAGCAGACTGTTTTCTGCCTTAACAAGTCACAGGAATTGGGAGTAATTCCTGCATGCTCTGAGGACCCAGATCTCAGATTGGCCCCGATTCACTCTTGGTAGGATCAGGTACCTTTCAAAATAAAGCTATAATAATTTTTAAGAACAGTGGTGATAACACTAACTCCAAATATAGGAGCTTTATATAGAGGTTACAGAATCCTCTCAAAAATGTTTAGACATGGGTTAAATTCTCTCCTCAGACTTAGGAGGGTTTAAAGCTATTTAGAACATTACAATTCTTTGTGGAATTTCCTTAAATAGAGCTCATTTATTGACTGCTTACTTGCAAAGCAAATTAATTTTGTAATAGTTTTCTGTCTAAATGTTCATGTATTTCAACATCATCATAGCATTTATTTTCCTTTTATCTTTTTCCCACCTCTTTTTTATCACATTCCTTTAGGTGGAAACAAATTATTTCCAAAAATCTTGAAATGGCAAATTCCTCACTTTAAAAAGATTACTGAAAGTGGGAATTTCAAAGGAAACTAAATTACCAAGTTCACTGATTTTCAATGGGATTTTTACATTGTCCCTTAGGTACTTTTAAAAATCTTGTCTCTCGTCCTAATTTAAACACTTGCATTAAAGTTGTAGGCTTTTAGAAGCAGTGAGTAACAAGAGTTTCCACTTACTTCAGTGAGACCTCATTACCTTGGAAAGTAAGGCCATTATTTAATCAAAGCTTTGGAATTCCAGCACTCAAATCTGAAGATTTAAAAGTTTAGGACTGAAAAGTTTAAAGCAACCTGTGAATTCAGAAAAAAAGCCAATCATGGATAAATAAAAAAATAAATTAAATTAATCTCGAAAATATTCCTTAGTGTGGTGTATAATGAGATCCTTGTGAAAATGCAAAGTAGCAGAACAGGGCTTGTCACATGCCTCTTTGGGGGAAAACATAAAACAAAAAACTACATTGGAGCTATTCTGCAAGTATTATTCTAGCCTTATGCCTAAAAGTTGATTCTGTTGATAGGAAGTGAATACAAGGGATAGAGAAGAATTGAGAATGTCCCATGAAGCCATTTTATTCTGATTTTCTTAGGATCTGAGACTTACGAGCGTGTTATCTTGTCTATTTGCATATTCAAATATTTTTTCCAGGTAATTTACCAAGTTTGGGTATATTTTTATGGCAAATTCTCAGGCCTCTATGATTCATGACAATATGCAGCCTCATGAAGGGCAGTGACTGCATCACTGTTCCCATTTAGGTAAAGTATGCCTCATGCAAGAGGAGGAAGAAACCTCTCAAATATTCTCACACTGAAATAATTTAAAGCCAAAGTCATATCTTACTATACACAGTAGACAGTTACAGTGACTGAAAAGTGGAATCATTGTGAATTTCAAATAGGAGTTTTATGACCACATATAATTAATTGGGAAAATCAGTCAGTTTAATCCATTAAAGGGAAGGCTCCAGCTACTAAAGGTGGCCACAGACAGCCTACCTGAGACACAGTAGATCGTTTAGGGAACAAGATCTTAAAACTACCACATGGAGACACTTAACAGTAGGACAGTCAAAACATACTGATACTGACTCTGCTAGAGAAGGTCCTGCACAGACGTGCCAAGATGTGCACAGGTGCACCCATACACCCCCATCTTCCTCCTGCAACTTGTTTCAGACAATTGAACTATTTAGACTTTCCAGACCACCAGCCCCACAGAGCCACTTCATCACTTCCCCCTGTTAGGATGGGGAAAGCGAATTGGAAGGGTAAAAGTGAAAAAACTTTTGGGTTCAGATAAAAACAGTCTAAAATGTAAAGAAACTAAAAGCAAACAAACAAAGAAACATTTTAAAAGGTATGGGTGCACATGCAAGCAAATCAGACCAAGGAATTCATTCACCACTTCCTGTGGGCAGACAGGTGCTTAGCCATCTCTAGGAAAGCCAGGCTCCATCACACATAGCAGTGATTTGGGAAGACCAACACCATCACGCTGAACATCCTCCCCCTTCCTTCTCCTACCCCCAGCATTATATGATGACATCATATGGTATGGAATATTCCTTGGTCAACTTGGGTCAGCTGTTCTGGCTGGGTCCCCTCCGAACTCCTTGTGCCCCTTGCCAGCTTCGTTACTGGCTGGGTGGGGTGAGGAGCAGAAAAAAAATGCTAACTCCATGCAAGCACTGCAATAACAAAAACATCCTTGTGTTATCAACACTGTTTTCAGCACAAATCCAAAACACAGCCCCATAGCAGCCACTATGAAAAAAATTAACCCTATTCCAGCCAAAACTATCACACACCTTGAGCTCACACCTTCTCAGTGCAGTTGCTGGCACTCAATCCTATTACCCTACTCACCTAGTAGTCTTGTTTCACCTTGGTGCTTGCACAGGGGCTCCAAGTGGAGAGAGCGCTCATGCAAGAAACTCTTAGATACAGTATTGGTTCAGTGTAGGACAGACTGCAGGCTCAGTCAGATGAAAGCATGCTAACCAACCAGCTGCTTGCATACAACTCCGTCTTTCTTAGCCTCCTCTTAGTTTTTCAACATCATCTTGTCCCCAGTCCACCTTGATTTCAGCCTTTTACTGCCCTCAGTGTTTTCGCCCAAATATAAGTCTTGCACATTCCTGCCAGGTCTTTGAGTTTAACTTGCTTTGCTTGATTTACCGAGCCAGCCTAATGAACTTCAGCCACCATAGGCATACCTGATATGCTCGTATCCTCAGGACCAAAATCAACCTAACAACCTGCCCTGTATGTTACCCATTAAGGAGACTGTACCAAAATAGAATGTCTGTTACAGATTCCACATCAACCACAAGGGGATGCTTACAAAAAGCTGAGGAGCTGATGCAAGGATGTTATTTCTTATTTCCCTTAATAAGATAGTATAGTATGTAGTTAAGAATACACTTAACTTTTTCCTGATTTCACTTTACATTAAAGTAATTGCTGCATTTCTTTCAACGATAATATCTGATTGCATTCCTACCCATTTACAATTAGAACAACGGCTCTCAGTAAGTAATATGGCCCAATTAGAACAATTCTGAATGAAAATGTGGTCCAGGAAATGACAAAATTTGTGCAAACAATCTAGAACATTTATTTACTAATAGCATATTTTCTTAGGCATAATTTGTCTAAAAGAAATAGGATCAGCACTTCAGTTATAAATTCATATTTTAATTAAATTTAATTGAATTTAAATAATTTAAATTCATACTCATAAAAGCACATTTTATGAATGTCTATCACATCATAAAACACAACCATCATAAAAAAGCTTACTTTTATGACCAATTTCTATCATGAAATAACCAGATTTTTTAAATACATCATCCTTTTCTATTATGCTAAGTAGAGTACAACAATATCTGCAGAAATTGAGGGCTGAAATAGGTTCTCAAAGAACTGAAGTATGCATAGTTTATTATCTGGTATGCTAATGAAAATCACAACCAATGTATTCCACAAGCTGAGTGGAAAGTGTGGGACAATTTCTATCATCTTAGAACCGCATCCACTAAATGACTTGTGGATGCAAGAGAACTGGGACACTGAACTGATGTTGGATGAAGGACTGTTTTCTTAGGCTGCATAAATTCATGGAGCTTTGCACACAAAGCTGTGTTCCCCCATGGTTGTATTCACAGTGCTGTGCAGGACAGCATAGACCGAAGACCAGTAAATACACAACTGCCTGCAGCTGCGGACTCTCAGGATGAGGGGGTGAAGTCTTCAGAAAGCCCAGTCTCCAATGGGCGTAGGCTTCCACTGCTGCTTTAGGTCCATATACTCAAGTATAGCCAAGGGTTTGCTGTTTGTGTTACAGCTTTGTAATCATCCCTAACATTCAGGAAGAGGAGTAATTCTATTAAATAATCATTCCTAGTTTTGTTATTATACAAATCCAATATAATACATTTTTAAATGTATTTTAATCAATAAAATATGTCCTCTGTATAAATGAAGAATACCCTGTAGCATAGCTTTCTGGAAAACAGCAGTTAGAAAATTTAACAATATTTCTGTGGCAGCCGAGAGGGACTTGGAAGGACAATTATATGAAAAGTGGAAGAAAGCCCTTGAAGAAGAGACTGAAGTTTGAGGAGTGAAGGAGAGAAGCTGTTTTGTGTTTAAAGACTGTTATATGTTTAAAACAATGTTTATACGCGTTTTCGGGTTTTAAAGTTTAAATCCCTAGTTATTTTCCCCTCATGTTTTCCCGAGTTTTGTTCCCTCCTTCCCATTGGTTAATATTTGCTGCATTGTGGCTCCCTCCTTATTTGGTATTGTTCCACCCCCTATTTGCATGCTCCGCCCCTTTCTCCTCCCCTTGTTTTCCTTAAATGGCTAAGCTCCGCCCATGTTCTAGCACCTTCCCTCAGACCCCTATATAAGTCCCATCCCTCGCTCCACCTCTCTCAGTTCACCCACCTATCACCATTGGGTTTGGACTGCTCGTCATCGGTTGCTGGTTGCGCTTCATCAATAAAGCCACGCCTGCCTAAAAACCATCAATTGCGTCAGCCTGCAATTCCTGTCCAAGGACCCACCAGCCGGTTGGACCAACCCTTTTCCCATATAAGGGTTGCATTATATTTCTTCTCACCTTCCTTTAACATTTGCTATATTAAAATAATAATACCCTATAAATAATAAGTTACTCCAGGATGAGCCTGTGGAGAAATTAGTGGGTGTTTTGTGTTCTTCTGACAAATTAAATAGACACTTGACATATTTTATTATTTAAATCAATCACATTATCTGACAGATTACTTAACAAAGTAGTTATTAATATATTGCAGATTTTGAAAATTAAGCTTTCAGAGGAGCATTGCTTCCCATTGATCATTCAGAAAGCTAGACCACAATGAAAAGGCACTCTCCCATGCCCCAGTGTCATTGTCTACCCAATCATTAGCTTACCGCCACCATGTACATCACAAGAAAACCACAAAAAAATTCCTTGTAGTGCTCAGATACACATTTTTTCTACCAAAAAATTAACATAACTAATGGTGAATGTCGTTTGAATGGGGTATCTTGGAATGAAAAATACATAACTTTTCCTGAAGAAAGGGAACCTATTTTAGGCACCTGCAGTACCTTCAGTCTTAGGTCTCCTCAATATATACTTATCTGGCACATGTTCCAAAGTACAGGCCAGGCTTAGAAATAAAGGACAATGACAAACAGAAATTGACTGCTTCATGCAAGTTACAAAACAGATTCATTGTATTATTGCAGTAAGATGAAGTTACTTTGAGTACAGTTGTAATTGAATCGGAGTACAAGCTTTTTATGATGTCATATAATCCTGTTCAGAACAATTTCAGGTTTTTAAACACTATCTGTTAAGGCAGTATAGCCATTGTCAGCCAGTGATTCATTGCTCTTTCCATTTGTTTTTGAAGTCAGTAGCATGCTACATATACCTTGCATACATTTGCGTCCTATGTTTTTGCACAATTTTAGGCTCATACAGTATGAAAAAGAAATATACTTTCCTTTATTAGAACAGAACTAATTTTAATGATTATTTTTAAAATCTGATGAAGTAAGAGATAAATTTCTCATCAAAACCCAAAAATCCATCTGTGGAATGGAAGAGTTTCTAACTAGCCTATTAAATGTAGAAAAATAATTCCTAATGAAAGGCTTTTATTTATGTGTCTCTAAATTTAGCTAAGACTGTAGATGTCTCTCCACATGCTGAAGAGATGCAGTACAGGGCTGCACATACCACAACAGCCTGATCCCCTAGTAAGACCTTAGGCATGACATGAAATAAAACATGTTAAATATTGCACATGCTGCTATAAAATTACCAATCTGTAGCTTTTTTCCCTCATTAAAAAATACTGTATTTGTATTCTTTAGCAGGATTTTTTTCCCTTTAATGGCAGAGTCCAGTTTTATTAAAATGAATTATTACAGATTACCTTGTAAACCTGTTACTTCTATTAACATGACTTTTTCACAATTATATTTTAGATTGCCATCTTTATTGTGTTATTTACCTTCAGGTAATCAGTTAATAAAAATTTTACCAATGTTTGGATGAAATCAGCTTGACATCCTCAACGAAATCAATCATTTGCCAGGTAAAATACCAGCAGGCTTAATGGGTCAGAAAGAATAGCTTTTCCTCATGTGGAAACTATTGCAAAATCAGCTCTAAAATTTGGAAGAGATACTTTTTATAATGCTGGGTCTGATTTAGTTTTACAGAGTCACTTATGAACAATATCTGCCTTTGAGATGAAGGACTGACTATAATGCAGATATAAAATTAGTAAGTTATGGGTATGTATAATAGCATGGCTTCATCAGCGCTCAGGTCTGGTCCCTCATTACTTACTTCTAACCATGCTGCTAGCAACACTTAAATATGGGGTCAGAGAGTTTCAGCTATAGGACAAGAAAATCAGAACCTGTTTCTGAGGAGCGATTGAGCCTTATCACACTTGGATTCTTGTTACTGCTGTAAGAATTTCTTGGAACTCCCAGTCTGAAATAGAAATGGTCTACTGACATTAAATTTCATTAAAACTTTACACATGAAATAATAACAATATCTTAGGAAGTTTCACCAAGATATTAGAATAAGGTATTATACTCTTTATAAATAAATCACTAAAAGTATATCATGTCTGGAGGCAATAGTCTTTCTACACCATGAAGAAATTCCAATCTACTGAGCCATATACTCAATAATTAATTTTTTAGTCTTACTCTGACTTGAAAGAATCCATCCACTCTGATGTTGCTTTCACACCCATCTTCTATCATTCTACCTTTCCAATATTTCTATAATAAGAACTGTTTTTCACCACATGTAGTTTTTAACAAAAATATGATGTACTTTTGCATTTGAAGCCAGCACAATCATATACAACAAGTAACCATCAGTGCTCAGTTCTGCCTTCTTTCTAGTAATCATGTGTCTCTAGAGACACAGAAATACTTGTCAACTGTGCTACTAAATTGGGTCATGTAATATTAAAAACATGAAAGCCGGTTTTGCATCCTGCAAAAATAATTCCTAAGAA
Organism: Cephalopterus ornatus; assembly: GCA_013396775.1. Lineage (NCBI taxonomy): Eukaryota > Metazoa > Chordata > Aves > Passeriformes > Cotingidae > Cephalopterus > Cephalopterus ornatus. The sequence goes on from VZRE01011751.1 coordinate 131,599, forward strand.
ATTCATTTTATGTTTCTGTATAATTTTAGCTTAAAAACATACACACAATTCTGTCATGTTTTCCTCAGGGATGCCTTAATTTTATTTTTTTTGCCTATTTTTTTTTCTAATTAAACAAAGCATCCCCCTCAATGTCTTAGAAGTATAGAATGGCTTTGGTTCAAAGGGTCCTTAAAGATCATCTATTTCTACCTCCCTGCGACGGGCAGGGCCACTTTGCACTAGACCAGGTTGCTCAGAACAAGTGGTCTTGAACACTCTTAGGGATGGGACATCCACAACTTCTCTGGGCAACCTGTCCCAGTGCCTTACCACTCTCACAGTAAAGAATTTCTTCCTGATACCTAATATAAACCTACTGTTTTTCAGTTTAAAGCCATTCACCTTGTTCTGTCACTACATGCCCCTGTAAAAAGTCCCCCTCTTGTGGGCTCCCTTAGATACTGAAAGGCCACAATTAAGTCACTCCGAAGCCTTTTCTTCTCCAGGCTGAACAATCCCAGTTCTCTCAGCCTTTCCCCATAGGAGAGGTGTTCCATCCCTCTCATCATTTTGGTGGCCTCTTCTGGACTTGCTCCAGAAGCGTTGATGTCCTGCCTGTGCTGGGGACCCCAGAGCTGAATGCAGTACTCAAGGTGGGGTTTCACCCGAGTGGAGTAGAGGAGCAGAATCTCCTCCCTCAACCTGCGAGCCACGCTGCTTTTGATGCAGCCCAGGCTGCAGGCATAACTTTCTATCAGAACTTGGTGGCTTCCAACTCCCCCTCTTTGTTGCCCCTGCTGTGTGTGTTGGTATAAAGGCATTTCAGCTGCACTGCTGGCTGTGTTGCTTTCCTACAGGATCACTCCTTCATTCCTCTGGGATATTTCTCTGGTGTTTCCCTGGTGGCTTCTGTTACCTCAGGAGCCCCTGGCTCATCTCTGTGAGTGTGCTCCAGTGCGGCCCACTCATCTCAGAGTCAGTGGCAGACCACCGTCACTGGCACCTGGTCCCACTAATCCTTGCATATCATCCCCAGCTGGCCAGGGACAGGCTCCAAGGGCATGGCTTTTGTAGGGCTGGGAGTCGGCGCAGTCCCTGCTGGTGCTGCCCACTCTGAGTCAGAGTTACCTCTGCGTCAAGGCTCCCCTGCTTCACCTTCTGGAGGTGGGGTTGGGGCATCTTCTTCTTTTGTGGTTTTGAGCTCTTGCCAGGTATGAAAGTTCTCCTCCGTCCTTTGACACGATCCTCAGCTCCAGAGCACTTCTTTTCTGAAATGTATTTGATTATTGCATACATATATACAGACAATGTATATGTATATAGATATATATGTAAATCTTTGAAAGATAGCAGGACATTTTAAAAATTATTTTTTCTAGGAAAATATAGCAATACAGAAATTAAGGGACATGCCTGAGTTAAAGTAATAATTCTATAAATAGATTTAGACAGATTTTCACACTCAGGAAGTTAATTCACAAATGGCCTGATCTAATTTTCATTCAAATCAATAGCAGCCTTTAGTAGGCTTTGAGACTAGTCTATTTAATCTTTCTGTATCTCAGTTATACCCCGGTAAATGGAAGATATCTCCTCTAGTCACAGAAGTGATGTGAGAATGAATGTTTAATAAGGAGTCAGACAGTGCTCAGAGGCAGGCCATAAAAGCAACCAGACAGCTCTATTGTATATCTATTATATCTACCCAGCCTTTCTAATTACCTGTATATGCTCTCAGGCATATGGTATGACTTTTGTGGATGGTCCTTTGCAGGGCTGGGAGTTGGACTCAATGATTCTTGTGGGTCCCATCCAACTTGGTATATTCTGTGATATCCTTGAGACCCTAACCATATTCCTAAATAAGCCCTCCATTCAGCCAGTGCTGTCCCTGTGAAAAAAAAAAAAAAAAAGGCTTTGCCCCTAAGCACTGCCAGAGACTATCTAACCTCTCTCTGCAAATACTGGATGGTTTCATTCATTGTTCTTATTCATTGTGGTTCCTGGCTTTTGATATGCTTTAACTATGTCTGGGTATTATCTGAATGAGTATTAGCAGGCACAACCAGTGGAGGCACTGTGCCAGCAGTGAAATTGTATTCTGGACCAAGGGAGAGTGCTCAAAGATGTGCCTTGCTGCTATGTACAGCTGCACCCAGATTGCCCTCAAAGCAACAGATTGAGCAACATTTGGTCTCAAACTCGGTATTGTTAGAAGTGCTAAGCCATGGGACAAAATTGATGTAGACTTTACAATTCTTCTCACAAAACTTTATTTTTAGGTATGTTCATGTTCTGGAACAGATTCAGTATATCTCAGTGCTGACTAAGACTTTTTATTAAAGCTGCTAATACCACTCTTGATCTTACACAGGGCTCTGAACTGGGATTTTTATTGAATTGTGGAAAACAAATCATCCTTTCTCATCATGGGGTAAAAGTAGGTAAAGATAGTACAATCAAAAATTCAATGTTTAGCTAAGCAGTATACCAAAACAGTTAAAATAAAACTTCTGTTCAAAAATAGGATTTTAATTATATTCAGATTTGCAGCTAACAGAGTAGTTCAAAATAGAACATCACATTATAAAATAATAAGGCAAATTGGTAATATCTTTGCATTTTGATACAAGATGCAATTCGGTACTAAATTAGAGACTGCTTTCATGAAATCCAGGTATCCCACAGTGCTTATGGTCTATTTAACTTTTAAAACAGCTATGTATCTGTAGCTCTGTATATTCTTATATTTATTCTGTTTTATTTCATTATTAGTTTTACTGTTTATAAAATTGCTTCTTTTTCAGGTATAAGATTGTGATAATTACTAGATGTTACTTTCATGAAAGAACTGCACATATAAGAATAAAATAAAATGAAAAGCTGTTCAGAAGACAAATTCAAGCTTTGATAAAAAGACATCTTAGAGTATTTTGGTTAAAAATAAAATATTACAGCATTAGTATGATAAAACATAAAATGACAAATTACTGGTTTACAGTGATATCTTTTGTCTAGAGGAGGTTTTCTTTTTACATTTACATGGGCATGAGAATGTACCATCTCACAAACAGAAAAATGCAGTATTAGGTACATTTTTACAGCTTGAACTGTCAGAGTGAAAAAGTGTGTTAGAAATGTTAATTACTTGCTTTATTGGTCTAATAGCGCAATATATATGTTTATTGACATATTCCATTGATCTATTGCCTTAGTTCCTGAGTTCTTGAGCACCTGGAGCCTGTATTGATATCTGAAAATTAGGACTCTTCCCACCATGAATAAAGAAGAGTTATTTCATTTTAAAAATAACCATAATTTAATTAATATTATGTGGTTTCCTTTAAATAAGTAGCAAAGGTGTCATTAGGGCTTTTTAGGGAATGAATCCAATCCTGATAATTGCAAAGTTAATTTAACTGTGAAATGGAGGTATCTGTGTGCCAGAAAATGTTCTCTACTAGTCTATGGGCGATAACCTCAAATGGTATAAATTTGCATAAGTCTATTGAGCTGTGGATTTACACCATCAAAGATCCTAGTTCCATGTTAAAACCTGCTATTCTTAATAGTGCCATTTACATAGGTTAGTGAATTATGGGAATAGAGCTATCACAGGAATTTCCATCCATTTGTTGCAACCGTAGTTTTCGTTACAAATGACCAAGTATTTCTCAGACAGAAAGGAAAAAGCAAAGAATTCAATAACATATTCTAAGCCAAACCCAAGCTTATATAAGCCTGTTTCTGAAAGCCTTAGGGATTACAGAACTCTTTTATCTAGAGCAGTTGACACATTAAAGGGAAAGGATGCCATCCAGAGGGACCTTGACAGGCTTGAGAGGTGGGCTGATGTAAACCTCATGAAGTTCAACAAAGCGAAGTGCAAGGTCCTACACCTGGGTCACAAGAATCCCAGACACACCTACAGGCTGGGCAGAGAATTGAGCAGCACGGTGGAAAAAGACTCAGGGGTGATGGCTGATGAAAAACTCAATGTGAGCCAGCAATGTGTGCTCACAGCCCAGAAAGCCAACCAAATCCTGGGCTGTATCAAAAGGAGCATGGCCAGCACACTGAAGGAGGTGATTCTCCCCCTCTGCTCTGCTCTTGTGAGACTCCATCCAGCTCTAGTGCCCCCAACATAAGAAGGACAGACATCAAACTGTTGGAGCAAGTCCAAAGGGAGGCCACAAAGTTCATAAGAGGACTGGTGCACCTCCTACAAAGACAGACTGAGAAAGCTGGAGCTGTTCAGCCTGGAGAAGAGAAGGTTGTGTGGAGACCTCATAGCAAACTTCAGTATCTGAAAGCAGCCTACAGGGAAGCCAGAGAGGGACTCTTCATCATCAGGAATTGTAGTGACAGGACAAAGAGTAATGGGTACAAATTGAAAGAGAAGAAGTTTATATCAGATATTAGGAAGAAACTTTTTACCCTCAGGGTGGTTAGACAGTAGAAAAGGTTGCACAGGGACATTGGATGTCCCATCCCTGGCAGTGTGCAAAATCAGGTTGGATAAGGCATTGGGCAACCTGGTCTAGTGGGAGATGTCCCTGCCCGTGGCAGGGGGGATTGGGACTAGATTATCTTTAAGGTCCATTCTAATCCCTTAGACTTCCGTGATTCTATGATAAATCTCATTCTTGAAGGGAGCCATTCATGCAAAACGGTTGCTTAAAACATCTACCTTATTCATTGGCACTTAGTTTACAGAATAAGCAGCAAACTCTTCTAACAGCTCAAGTATGTATCTTGAACAGAGACCTGTGACAAAATACTCTAGTGTCAGTAATTCCTCTTTCACCTTCTAATATGGGGGCTGACATGGTTTATGTTGCATTTTGGATTTTTTTTGCCCTTTACAAGGGAGCCAGTTTGGAAGCCAGGTGTATCAGTCTTTATAACAGCTTTCAATACAGGACATTTTTCTTAGGTCCAAAATAGCATTATGTAAAGAAAAAAGCCTAGTAACTCAAAGGCAAAGACATTTTCCTGTGATTGGAAGAAGACAGTTTTAAGCTTGTCTCATTCTAATTCTTGAACTTTTTTATATGAATTTCTTCATGAATTTTCTATTCAGTTTGTATTACTTGGTTCTGAAGGTCTTTCCATGATGGAAAAGATCTATTTTTGGAGCTCCTTTATAAGAATATGAAGAAGTTACAGTATACTCAAATAACCAGGAATGCTAAATAGGTCTTCAGGGAACACTGTGTCAAGTCACATCTTAGATAACTGCATGCTTTCCATGACCAAAGTTTTCATTACCAGCTATGGGAGTTCTGATTTATTTAAATTTTCTACTTTACAGGACACTGCAGAAGTACTGCAAGGAATCCAGACATAAGTAAACTGTTTAATAGTAACTAAAATATTCTGGCTGGAGAACTGCTTTGCTTGCCCTAGCTTAGAGCCTGGGTGTGACAAACACATATCAAATCTGCATGGTTAGAAAGCTAATGGGATGGTTTGGAAAAAAGGCAAGGCACTAGGATAGCAAAGATGCATCTTAAGTCTTCTCTGGATGAGCCTTTCTTCATCCTTACTTACCAAAGACGTAGACTAACAGATTAGTTATGTCAGCCAATATCATGTAGTTAGTACTTCTCTCCACTTTGCAATTTTGGTATACATTACTTGTCAAAAACATGTTGTGGAGAAACTGGTTTATGTTTTGTCTTAGCTATCACCTGCTCCGTACCACTTTCATCTAATAAAATCAGGCAGCAGTTTAATAACCAGTTTAAATCTAGGTTTCCATGAATTATGTCTGATAAAACTGTGATGAATTACAACTAATAAGTAACCTTGTATTAAGCTCAAATTTAAGTATTGTTTCTTCAATTGTAAAATAATTCAAACATGTCATTTGCCATCTAAACGAAACAATAAATTGTATATCATTCGCAGTTTGATCCATTCTTAATTTGCAAAACTCATGAATTTACATTTACACTTCGGTAATGTTGTGAATTGCTTATGTGTTTGAAATAACCTGCTGTTTTTCTGCCTCCCATTGTTGTACTCACTGACAGTTACTTGCACTATGATACAATAAAGGAAACTCATGGCATCTGAGCATACTGGCCTTGTACTTTTTCCTGCTTGTTGCACAGATCTATAACATAGATATAGTAAGTAGCCATCTTCATTGATACAGAAATTCTAGGACATGTGGTAGGGTTAAATTGCCCTCAGTTAATAAGCACTTTTAGGTTGTTTCTTTTTGCACATACACACACTAACTGGCTCCTTAATGCATCATTTAAGATCTCTGAACTGGCAATGCTCAGCTAATTTTCTTAATTCAGCCACTTAAAAAAAAAATTATAAATGTGGAAGCAGTTTGAAGTCACCAGCAGTTGAGGGAATAGGTGATGTTGTGCAGTTTCCACAGTCTATGTAAATGTTTTCTCCACTGGTTTAATGGAAGCTCTTAACTTCAAAAGGTTAACCACCGTGACACCAACTAAAACCATGAAGTAGGGGGTTTTTTTGCAATTTAGGATATTAGGTAGTTCATATTATTTGAAGCCTGAAGCACAGGTGGGGCAGTTCTCTACTGAGCTATCAAACAATTCCATTTCCCCCAAGTTAGACATTAACCTTTTTTCTGTTTCAAACAAGCAATTTACTCACAGTTCCAGTAGCTACATGATGTTTCTTTCTTCTTTCTTCCTTATGCTTTTTTTCTAGGCTTTAATCACTTTCTCTTTTACCGTTTTTATAGAGCTCATTTTATCTTCAGTGTTATGTTCTTTGCCATTGTCTTAACAATTATATTATGAAGAAAAGAAAAAATCAATTTTACTTAGTAAATGGTGTATTTAACTTTTAACTAGAAATATATACAATTTAGCTAAAAGTATTTTAGATCTAAGAAATGGAGAAGTAACCATAGTAAAAGAATTTACAAATAATTTATGGACATGTTATCAACTTCTGTTATTCCCAGTATATAAAGAACTTTTCATTTGCATATTTTTCAGCAATCTCTGAACACAGTTCAGTTTTATAGATTACAGACATGAAAATATGAGCTTTTGCAGTGTATCTCTCTCCATTTTTCCCAGTTCATACATTGTCTGCTTAACAGTGCAACATTTGACCATGTTTAACATCAAAAAAATACATGAAATCATTCTTCTTAACAGGTGGAAGATCCAGGTATTATTGCAAACATATGGGATCTGTCCATATTTGTATTAGCTCAGTAATCATTAGTTAGTGATAAAAAAAAAAAGAAAAAGATACATCCAACTTTGCATCACTGCGCTAAATCCAGAACGTCCTCACCTTTTAACAACATGAGTACCTTCGAGCCCCATCTCAAAAACACTAGAACTGAAAGAGACACAGAACCAAGTATCAAGGCTTCCAAATGTAAAATCTTGAAAAAATAGGACTGTTCAATCTGCAAAAGAAACAATAAATAGATGGCATACATCTATCAAATCAAAAGTAGAATGGAAAAGAGGAGTCAAGGGTTATTGCCAATTTTCCTTTCCATGTTAAAATTTAGGGTTTCAGCTGATATTTATTTCTGATATTGTATGACAGGAGAATACATACATTACTTGTCAATAATAGGAGATGCCACTCTCACACTTTTTGATATGTAGTGAAGTTACCACTGCAAAACTCTGCACTTGGCTGTGTACACCTAGAGAGAGAGGAATGGTTTAGTGGAAGGTGTCGCTGTCCACAACAGGGGAGTTGGAACAAGATGAACTATAAGGCCCCTTCCAACCAAACTTATTCTATGATTCTGTGGCTGCAAATGCCAGAAATTTAAATCAGAATTCTTAATGGTATTTCAGCGCAGATTATTTTAATTCGAAATACCACATTTCTTTTCCTACCTCTTTGGGCTGCTGAACTGCTGAATTATAGTCTATAAATAATAGAATCCTCCACTTTAGGTATAGAGTCCTCTACTCTACTTTAGGTAAACAGACTCTTCTTTGCCCTCCTGTTTATTACTGCTCCATATATTTAAGCTTTGTATAGCTTAAAAAAAAAAAAGAAGCCACTAAACTGCATAATAAAACTCTACTTGTAAAACAGAGGACATAAAGAAGTTGTAAATAAATTCAAGTGAAAAAGTGTGGCATAGATAGACATAGGAAAACTACTTGGACAGTTTAACTCAGAAACAGGATATTCTAAAGGAATATGGTAAAGGAGCTTGGGATTTTTTTTAACATTATTTTATAAGTGTGTCAGGTCATCTGTCTAAAGACACAACAGTTTGTGGACTTAGGGTTTACTGTTACAGTGATCACAACCAGTACAACAGAATTATACAGGTAACATTTTGTCTTAAGTAGCATTGTAGATCAGTGAGCACATACTCATTTAAAACTTAAAGAAAGGATAGACACTGAATCATAAGTCATATGTCAAGAGACAAGAGGTGTAATAAAAGTTCTTTCCATTATAATTAGACAAATTTGTGAAGTAAAACTCCACTTATGGAATACTTCTCAATATAATTGGTTTATTCAGCCTGGAGAAGAGGAGACTTCATTGCACTGTTCAACATCCTCATAAGGGGAAGCAGAGGGGCAGGTACGGATCTCCTCACTCTGATGACCAGTGACAGGACCTGAGGGAATGGCCTGAAGCTGCGTCAGGGAAGGTTTATGTTGTAGATGAGGAACAGGTTCTTCACCCAAAGGGTGGTTGGGCACTGAAACAGGCTCCCCAGGGAAGTGGTAACAGCACCAAGACTGACAGAGTTCAAGAAGCTCTTGGTTGATACTCTCAGGCACATGGTGTGACTCTTGGGGTACCCTGTGCAAGGCTAAGGGTTGGACTCAATGATCCTGATCAATCACTTCCAACTCACCATATTCTGTGATACTATGATTATTTCTACTGTTACCCTTAGCACTGAAAGAAACCTAGAGAAACTTCAAATTAATAATATTTTAACCTTTATGTATATCATTGATGTATGTTCCTGTTTCAGTCATCAAGACCGGAAAAACCTGTATCCCAGGTTCTGACATTATTTTCTGTATTACTTTTTTGAAGCATGGTCAAACAGATATGTATGGATCTTTGCTATACTGTGAACACAACCTTCTGCCTACATCTCTGCTTGGATTTCCTCCAGAATAATACTAAAGATACTCCTAACTGTGGTGGTTACAAAGCTTTGATTCTGGCAATCTGTGTTTTCATGAAATCACCCATTCTGGCTCTTATGTCACTACTTAAAAACCAACTAATCAACCAAATTATTAAATAAATTCTAGGCATAGTTATATTAAAAACTCTCAAGAGGAAAAAAAAGCATCAGAGATGCTTTTGTATAGTGCTTCATGTCTCTGCAATATTTTGCAAAGGCAACAAACCGACATCCTCTTGCTACAGGGGTTTATTTAATCACAACTGGAACTCTAGAGGGCAAGTCTAGACATCATCCTACAGTAGCATTCTAGTTTAAAATACCCTGCAAAAAGTTAATGCCATGTGGCAAAAAGGGATACCTATCCATGGACACTGCTAAAATCAATATATAATGTGAATCAAGCAGGGCTGTGTCAGGAATAGCTCAGTATACACGCACATCCACATGTACTGTAATAGGGCACTGAAGAAGACATTTTAACAAGTAGCTTGTGATTTCTATCAGAATATAGGCAGTATACATTGTCACAGGCCTTGGCTGTAGAGACCTGTATGTTAGCACTTGAGTGACTGCTGTATAACTTGAGCATGTACTGTGATGTCAGTATGCACTGCCTTTAATTATGTCCTGCAAGAGCTCATTCTTATGGAGAAGTGTAAGAACCCGGTGCCCAAAAGTGAACTTCCATGTACCACATGAAAAGTTTGGTATTGTACAGTAGAAGATTTATAGCTTTGCTCACTTGAAAAAATACTGTAAAGATATGAGGAATAGTGAGGCTGACCAACTTGACCACAGGTGGGAACTTTACGTAGCATGCCATAGTCCACAAGCAGGTTCTCATCCAGCAGTGCAACAGCCAGAGTTCCCAGCATAAGCAGGGATGTAAGATTACCCTGATCTTTTCTGTAATTTCAGTATTTTACACAGTAAAACAGGTAAACAGCCTTGAGATCCAAAAAGAATTGATTCTGAGTGGGAGTTAGATGAGGTGGCTTTGGCACTGTTTCTGTGTGTTGGCACAGAGCAGGCTGAGGAAATACAGTTGTCACCCTAGCTATGCTCAGTGTTCAGGTTCTGCCCAGCAGCTCATACTTGACATGGGCTCTCTCCGTGTGAATCCGAAAAATCCGGTACGAAGAACTGCTCAGAGACTTTGGGTCTTTTGAGCAGCAAGGTATTTATTGCAGCGTTGGGAGCAAGTGTGATTCGCATCACCCAAAAACTTGCTCAAAGGTATCACATAAAATCAGGGTTTTTATAAAATTTTCATGTATGATTCTTATACATATTCATATGTATATATGTATATATATAGGTGTATATATAGGAGTATAGGTGGAGCTTAGGCGGAGTTTAGGGCGGTGCTTTTCTTGGCCCTCAATTTCAGGGGCACATCGGGCCTTTGGCCCCGAATCTGGGGTTTTCTTCTCATCTTCCTCGGTCTGACCTATCTATTTCTCCATTGTTCTTGACCTGCTCACTGAAGCTTAGAGAAAGCCTTGGCCCCAGGCCTACTTCTCCTATTCAGATGTCTACCTTATCTTGCCTTATCCTAATTTATTACCTCTAGGCTTATTGTATACTGTTCCTAACATTTTCTAAGTTTTGGTCCAGTAGACAGAACAGAACAAGTCTTAGTTGCACAGGCACAGTAGATGCTAGGGAAGGGGGCCTAGCCTAGTTAACTCTTTTAGGCCTGATTCTCTTTTCATGTGTATACATTTTCCCCCAGACTCCGTCCTTGAGGAGTGGGGGTTTGTTGCACAGGTCATCAGTCAAGTCAGACCATGGTGATATCACACTACACATTTTCAGCCGCCTCAGGTGGTGTTCTTTGGACGCCTCCTGGTCCAGGGCCCCTGCCATGGCTCATCCCATTCAGTTCCTTTTTATATTGTCCTGTATGCTGCAACTTATGCTGTTTGGTCACTCAGCCTGCAGTCAAGGCAAGGTTGTAATGTTCTTGTGATAGTCACCGGGAGGCCCTTTTCTATTAATTCTTAATCCTTCTTTGCAGAGCCTACTGAAAAATGAGTAACTTGCTTTCATCGTAATCAATTAATCATTGTAAATACTGATTATTACTGGCAATAAGAGGAAGTCAGTGCAAGATCTTGTGATGTTTGATTGCAACACAGATTTGATCAAATTGCAGTTGATGAGTATCTGCAGTTTTAGTTGCTTTACATGCCTATTTTGTTCTAGAAAACTGTTTGGATGAGTGAGGGAACTTAAACACTAGAAGTAAACAAGAAGTTGATTAGATGGGGGCAACAGACTTTATTCTACTGCTATGGATACATTGATATATCTTTAGAAGAACTTGTGACAGAGAACAGATTGATGACTTTATTGGTTTTATGTTAGATTACTAAAGTAATATTTCTGACAACAAGAAATGAAAAAGCGAATTAAATGATTCATCGATTTTTGAGAACTTCTTACATATACTTGCAAAGCTGATCTTCCTAAATCAAAAAAATATTGCTGTCTATTATTGTCTCATGGTTTTTGTCTACAAAATGAAAAAAACCTGAAGCTTAAAAACTTAAAAACTGACAGCTGAACAAACAAGCACCATTACAAAATCAACAATTTTATTTATATATTTGTAAAGGTTTGCAGTTGTTTGGGCTGCGGAGATTGTCCTTTCTTGGAGTCCTAATCTACTTCTTAAAAAAACTCCCAATACACAAAACAAATTAACCCCACCTCCAAGCTCTGGAGTTTGTCTAGCCTACTAATTCACTACTTTGAGACTTGTATGTCTTTGAGAAATTTAAGAATTTTGATGAACAATCAAAACTTAGTAGGCATAGATATGTCAACAGATGAACTACTTGATTTTGTGTGGGGTTTTTTTGCATATTTTTGTTTCTCATTTTCATCGAAAGACTAGTATAATACCATTAAATATCAGTCACCAAATCTATCAGCAGACAAAGAACTTGAGACAGAAATTAAATGCTTTTCTAACAATTTAGAATTATAGGAGTTGGATTAAATAATTTCTTTCCTCCCTAGAAATATTCAAAATAATTTCACAACTAAATGTTGAAAGTTTCTTTGTAGTGTTTCATTGGAAACCATTAGTAATGATGGAACAGTATGGATGCTCTTTTTTTCTGCCATTGAATAAAATTGCAGTTAAAAAGCTCCAAATCAAGTTTTTTTCATTTATAAAACTTTTGGCAATTTCTTATGTGAAAGACTATTTCTTATTTCTAATATAACCTCTACAAGATTCTATGCTAAAGTTAGAAGTATTATTTCAGGTCCATTAGCGCTAAGTTTCATTTTTCAAGGTCTCTCAGGGTAGCTAAAATAATAGCAAAAATTGAAGACATACGCTACTAATGAAGTCTGTTTCATAACCTCAGAGCTATGTTCTTGCACCATTTTGACAAAAAGTAATTACTTTCTTTATTTTACCCAAAGGCTAAACTTCTAACATAAGGAAAAAGAGAATGGGGAAAAATACACATTGAATTAAATGTGCAGAATAAGTAAAAATAAAATGAAATATTACTTACCAGTAAGCCTGTAAGTGCTAACTGAAATTATTCATATACCCACCAAAAAAAAGTTGAGTAGAATTGTTTGCTGTTTTTTCCCAGTAAACACTTTTTATGACACAGAAAATGGACACATCTATATAAATACTCATTTGTATTTTTTGATCAGTGAGATATCCATGTCACTAATAATGACTGCATTTTTGAAAAAAGTAACTTGAGTTCTGTTATAACAGGTGTTATAGTCTGACAAAAGGTTTCCCATGTGAATTTTATTAATATTATTTTGACAAGGTTTGGGGTTTTTTTACTGTAATTACAATGAGATTTTTTTTCTCTTTGGTCTTTCCTCCTTACCTCAAAAGCACTTCCAAGTTCTCACAATGTGTAGGTGGGGTGGCTGCAAGAACAGACCGCAATAACCAGTGATCTCTAATCAAAAATGTATTTAGTAAACAAAATAGATATAATGTGCGATTATTAATGTTTATTTTCAGATTTCTGCTCTGTGGCACACACAACCAGCCTCTCTGGTCCAGTTTAGGGCATCAGCACAGACCAGGGGAGCAGGACTCTCACCCAGGGTCAACATGCCAAGCCCTGGCTGATGGCAGGGCTCCCGTGCCAAACAGAAGACTCCTCTTTGGGCTCAGCCTTCCCCACAGTGCTGGACAAACCTGCATGTTTTCCCTGTGCTCCTGCATTTCAACTGCTTTTTGGATCTTTTTTCAATATCAGCTCACTAGATTAAGTCACCACTGGCATTTCCCAGTGACCACCACCAGGTTTCTGTCACCCTCTAGTCTCCCACCTCAAATGTGTTAGGAAAGTCTGAAGTTAGTTAATTGTTTTGTTTTCCAGCCCATTCCAGGTTAATCTAGTCTCTTAGAGATGGGCAGATCTAGCTGAGGCATCATTATTTTGAGTTGTGCTTTTGGGCAGGCTTCATTGCACAGAACTCCGACTAAAAGCCGTTTGTGGAGACTGCAGAGCATATTAGATCGATGAGAAGCATGATATGAAACCACCATCAGATGATACTTTATCTGCCCAATGGGGTCATGTTTTTATTCAGGGTTACAAAATACTCCAAAGAAGGTAGGAGTTCAACTGGTTTAATTAAGCATATACTAAACTCTTTTTTAAAAAAATAATTCCAAGCTGGGTCTATGTAGTGAGCTTTAAATCAATTTGAAATCATCTAGAGTCATCCTGGATAAATAGGGTCTGAATCTAGCTGTGTTGCTTCCACCTCTGTCCAATCAATACATTACTTTTGTTCATGGATAACTGTCATCAGATACCCCACCTCTGATGCACATAGCCCCACAGCACTGCTTGCTGAATTAACAAAAAGCCTTACCATAAACCCGCTCAACCAGCTCAATATCTTTCTATTTCTGATTTCTACATTGAAGAACCAAGTCTGTCATTCTCAGACTAAAGAGGAAAATTAAATCAAAACTCTTACTGTGAAATATAGCTGTGCATCTATTCAGCGATCTTTTTCACACTCCCACTTTTACTTCTGTATGTGTTATCTCTGAAGAAGGCTACAAAATGTCAGGGAAGTGGACATCATGAAGAAAATTATAGGAAAACAAAATTATTTGAGGAGTATAACTCCATTCTTGAATATGGAAGAAAGTAAAGAAGTAGAATTCTCTGAACATTAATTATGGAGTTATTTTGGCATAAGAAAAATAACCCAATTACTAAGATAGAAAAATAGACACACTTTATGTTGATACCTGGTAACCTGGAAATCTGTGAAAGCCATAAACATGTTCCTGTCATTCTTTTTTTTTTTTTTTTTTCCTTTGAATGCACCACACTTAAACTTCCATATTGAAGGGGACATAGACACAAGAAGGAAAAACTTACTTCAACTCTATTTCCTGAAAGGTTAGCATTAAAGAAATGGGGTTTCTCACATTGAATTAAGGACAGGTCTCCTTGCTTTGCAATCATATGAAAGGAGAAATAGCTTCCAAAGTTTCAGAGTCAGAAAATAGGTACAGATCTCATTGTCTTTAGTAATAAACTGTTCTGTAGCAACAATGTTTCAGACAACATTACTTCTCAGTAATATGGTAAAAAATATTAATAGAAGTGCCACATTATATAAAATGTGCAATGGCAAAGCAACATAACATTACATATAAATATTTTTTCTGATTTTTATGTAATCTAGTGTTTGGAAGTAATATTAATTTTTTATCTTTTCTAAACTAGATTCCTATGAAGATTATAGATTTGATGCACACCTCATCATACTGGTAATTCTGAAAGGACATCAAGGGCAAGAAAATTAAGTCTGATATCTTGATATTATGGTCCTAAATCAAAAATTAACCCTTTAACAGGAAATATGTAAATTAAGACAATAAAGATGTAGGAATGAAATAAAACAGATATTTAAACCCTGAAATCTGGATAAAATATTTTCAAATTTCTCAAGAGGCCGGACTGCAGTTTTTAATTGACATCTGAACTCTAATCCTCATCAAAGGGATTTTAGGAAAAGCTAAGAGTAAAAGAAAGCCAACTTCTGTAAAAACAGATGCTAATTAAGCGTAGCTATTAATTATTTTGACTAACAAGCTCAAAGATCATCTGAGAAGGGACTCTAATTAGATCTTTAGTATCCAAAGAAGAAGCTATAAATACATGTATTAAATCAGAAATGCATAGTAAAATATATTGCACTTGGGAAAAAGTGTATGTCAGTATGAATGAAGATCAGGCAATCTCCATATAAAGGTCTGATATTTTTTAAAATATTTAGAGAAGTAGCTAAAGGGTAGGCTAAGGGTGAAATCTTTAAACTGGATGAACAACTGAAAATTTCCAGTATGAATCTTCCAGACATAAGATTTAAGTAGCCATAAGATTTTCTGCTATTTGACATTTCAGACTTTATTATGTATGCCTTCCTTACACAAACAGTGTTTATAGCTTTCTCCAAAATAAACAAGTAATAAGTAGACAAAAAACCAAATAACTCTTCTCCTCTAGCAGCTCTTTATGTGGACATTGGTGACTGTCTCAAGCTTTGCATTTCAACAGTTCTGGACAAAGTAATCTCAGTTGTTTACAGGGCAGCCTTTAAATTTTCTTGACCTTAAGTGATGTGGCATTAGATCAAGTTACACTAAGGAAACAGCACTGACTGTGCTGACAACTGATTTCTCACTTGTGATGGATGAAGACATCTATATACTAATTCTCTGAGAATTATTGCTGTTGTTAGGAACACTAACCATGATCTTCTTGAATCTGAACAGTCTCGTATGAAGTGACGGAATTGCCCAAGTGAGCTCCTTATATTGTTCTTTTGCTGGCCTTGGAGGATCACAAAACAATTGTTTATCATTGATCTTTCGTCTGGATAAAAGTCATAGAAGCTTATGATGAATGAGTATTATGAAAACTGGGAAAAATTCCTGGAAAAATTATCTGAGAAAATTTAATACTAGCAAAAGAAGAATTTTGTTGAAAATTGTTTTTAAAGAAATTAATTTTCAGTGGAACTGGTGAATTAAAGAGAGATAGATTAACAAATGAAACTTTCCTAAACATCAAAACTGTTTCTTTCCAACCTCTGAAAAATGGAATCAGCATAAACTTCTTTAATCCTCCAGACTTTTTTTGTTTTAACCAGATTGTATTGGCAATTCCTGTCTTAGAAACGTGTGTAGCTAAATCCATAGCTATTATTAAGCAGTTAATGTTGATATAAACATATTAGTGCCTTCTTTTTGAATACATTAGAGTAGGTTAATTAAAATGTGGTGTTTATCCTTCAGGATTTGCACTAAACTGCTTGGAAGTCCCTTCATTTGTTGCATGTTCCAAAGATGAAAGCTACTTTAAATTACAGAATGTTGATAATAACCCATCAAATACTGGTTTATGCAAGCTGTTCCACTGGACCTACTAGGTACCAAAGGGCTTGCAGATGAATTTCACTGGAAAGTTTACAAGTTACTAAAGTTCTGATATTCAGTATTCAAGGTGTTATCTCTCTGTCCCTGTATTTATCTTCAAAATAAATAATAAAAAGAAGAATTTGTATGATCAGTTCTAGGGGTTGATGAGTTAAATGTTAGTCATCAGGAACTTACAGGAAAATGCTTAGACTCACTACTTGCTGTGTAATTTCAGACTGGGTTAGTTACCCTTCATATTAATTCTCCCAGGATTCTCTTCAAGCAAGAGCAGATAAAATAGGGACAATTCTTTGTCTCAGAAAGATTGTTGAAAATATCCATGCTCATTTTAGATTAATCTGATTTAACAAAAGTTAGAGAAGCAGATACTTAGCATGTTAGCTGTATTTAGGTTCCTCAGAAGATAGAATCATAGCTTATCAAGTTCTGGCTGCCAAACTTATGGTTTATGTTTTAAAATTTTTTGTATTATGTTTGCAGCTTTTGTTAAATGCTATTAGAAAACATCTAGAAATATGTGTTTACCAACTCCCAGGATCCCTTTCAAAAGAAATTGTTCCTTAAATTTATAATAGTTGGCTTGCTCTTCATAGACTACTCAGATCAGTTTTAAGTTTTGAAACCTTCAGCTTTTCATGGAATTGTTGCTACTGAGAAAAGGACATCTCATGTACTGGTATTTATTGCTATCCTGCCTTATTTCTTTATTATTTGAACAATATACAAGCACACTATTGTCTTGCCTAGTGTAATTACCCACTACCCCAAGAGATTTTTTTTTTAGCTTCAGGAAAAATGACATGAAACAATATTGATAAGCTAGAAAATAAAAATAGAATTAGTCCTTCAGCACAATTCCACAACTCTATCGAAGGAAGATTTTAGCATCTGCACAAGGATATCTTATGTCCCTGGGATCAGCACTAAATGCTGTTAGCTACATTGCTTTCATAAAATTGTAATATGCATTTGATCTTCCTCCCCGAAAATTGGAGTCCATACAGCATATCAAGAATTTTTATTAAATTCAAAGTGTCCATACAGTTTTTGTAATTAAGTATAGAAGTAGTAAAATTGTAAATAAATAGAAATGTATTGTACTTGGTTTTGCTGTCATACATCATTAGTAAAAGAAAGTTGATCTCCTGCAGTTATTTAAAGAAATATGTATAGATTCTATGTGTATGTATTTATACAGCTTTAAGCAGATCAGGTTTATATGTCCAGAAAGTTTCAATTTTCTAAGCTTTTTCTAAACCTTTTTGCCTTGATTCCTCAGCACCAATTGCTTCTTATTCTATTTGTACTAATATGTTCTACTTCATCCTTTATTCTATTGCCTTTAAATAGGATTTTATGAAAAAAGTGAGTTAAATGTCTCATCAGATTATATTTTTGCCGTAATGCTAATACTTCCATTGCCCCTTGGTCCGTTATCACTGAGCACTGTGTTGTATAACAATTTAAATAATCAATACAGAATTATAAATTTTTATGAATTTCATTCACTCAAGTTAATAATGAGGTATAGTAATGCCATTTCTGGCTTATGCTAATAACTCAGTTGCTTACACTGCTTACATAATGTCAGAGGTTTTCTACGCCTTCGTAGGGATAATTTTATTTTTATGATGATATCTTTTTATAGCAGTTACTTTCATTCTAAAATAAGGAGGCAGTTCCAGTTCCTAGTGCTGCAAACTTCATAGGAGGAATAATAAAAGACATTTGTTTATCGTTTTTTCTACATTCTCTAGGTACTTTCTTGCATACTAGTTAGGCTTGAACTCATTTTAGCCTCCCAATTATCCATTTTGGCTTGTACGCTTCATTAAGGTACCTGACTGGAAAGGTTTCTGGCAGGGAGATTCAGTCATGAGTCTTGGAATAACTTGAATTAAAGGTCACTCTTGTAACTAGTATGAGTATGATCACTATGTGGCTGGAAGATTGGGATAATTCAGGGAAGAGTGCCTTTTATATGTCTTCCTAATAAACACTTAGGAAGCACTTACATGTAACCTTATCTTTAACATACATTAAAGACTATGGGCTTCACAAAAACTTATGTGTGCAATGTCCAAAGCATTTCTGGGGCAATATATGCCTGTGTTATACAATAGGGCTGCAGCAGTTCTGGAGAAGTGGGAGTTTGCAAACATTTGTGATGATCTTGTTAGGGTACACAATTTTGTGTTAACTTTATCCCATAAATATTGACATTTTTGCTATCACAATGTCTGGTTATACCTGGCATTAATAAATCAAGTGATAAAAGAGGAAATAAAAAAGCTGAAGCAGTTCCTTGGGGAAACAACCAGCCTTGTTGTCATGTAGAGAATATCAAAATGTTCTTATGCCACTTACAAAAGTGGCTCATTACCATCTCTCTGCTGGAAGCAAGATCTAAGAATTTGGCTATAAGAACCCGAGGACCAGAGATACTGCTTTGCAGTTTGGGGGCCATGAGAATCCTTCACCTGACCTCACACTGGTTACCTCGCAACCTAATGTCTCAATATTTCAGAGTAATGGGTCTTTCTATTGGAGTTACCCAATCTGTGGAGCTTTGCAACCCACACTCTCCTCAGGGAATTGCTTTGCCTCTGCAATAGCCTGTTGGCCAACCTCTGCTGTGCAAATCTACGTATATACTTCTTTCAGAGTATATCACAGGAACAGACAACATTTGCTGTTTACCACTGAAAGACATTGCTAAAAATGTGTCATTGAGTGCAGGAGAGAAAAGGGAAGCATCATTGTTTGAAGGACTGAAGAGACTCAATAGATAAGACCATGCTGATACAACTATTTTGATTATTATCTACCCAATGGATAATGAAGACATCAGTAACCTCATATACTCTCTGGTTGTAACCATGGCCAAATGATCTGACAGTATTGATTTAAACCTGCACAAAGATGACCTTAAGGGACCTGTCAACACAAGTCTATGCAGGGAGAGACTTGGAGACTCTTGGAGATTGTGAAGAGTTCGGAGTCACTGTAACATACAGAGTATTTAGACATTGACATCCAGCCAGTCGCACAAACCACATTTTGATCCATGTTTTAAAATTTAAGCAAATATCCCTTCCAATTAAAATCATGATTTATAAGGAATACTAATTATTCATGAGTATTAACTTATAAGCAGTATACATGTAATTTAGTAGAAGTGATTTGTTTAACTATAGTCAGTTGAAGCAAGTGTAAAACAGTTGAAAGATTTTAGCATGCTCTTTTCATTTGCCCTCTCCTCTTTTCCTCCAATTTTCACTGGTGATATTCAGCTAATAAAACCAATGCCACTGAGATATAAATGTAAAGCAGATTAATTTCTGAATATTCCATTTCTTTCAGATTTGATTTTTTATAATGGTAGGTACTGCTGGCAAATACATGCTAAACCTTGTATTTGGATGGTGTGCATGGATTTTTTTTCCATGTTTATAATCTTTTAAAAGGGCTGGGTTGCAAGGCCTTTATCCAAACAAATGAAAACTTAGCAGGCATAAAAATCATGATTTGAGCCATGAACATACAGTAATTTCTTTTAGACTTGCCAGGAATACAAACTTCTAATTCAAATCTGAGTGCAGTTTTCATTCCAGAGAATCCTTTGAGAATTTCAGGGAGATGAACAAAAACACATGTTTAGATGAGGATTAGAAGCTGCCATAAAGATCAAGGTAAACTTTAAAAGGGTTCTAATTCTGTCACAGTTCCTGCTTCTTTGTAGCTTATCTTATTGCACTTTTCTGTTGCCATTTCTAAACTTTCACCCTGGAAACTTTTATTCATAAAACTGAGCATGTTGAAGTGTCTTCCAACATATATTGAAGAAACTGAAACATCCTCTCTTTTCAAGTCTTTA
This sequence comes from Cephalopterus ornatus, assembly GCA_013396775.1. Taxonomy (NCBI): domain Eukaryota; kingdom Metazoa; phylum Chordata; class Aves; order Passeriformes; family Cotingidae; genus Cephalopterus; species Cephalopterus ornatus. The sequence continues at coordinate 152,071 of VZRE01011751.1, forward strand.
ACAAATATGAAGAGAAGGCCAAGCAGGGGACAGATCAGATCTGATCCTCAAAAGACATTGATTACAGAACTCTGCTTTCTGAACAAAAATGTCCATTACAGGTTAGTCAGTTCTTTAAAAGAAAAAAGCACTTTGCAAGAATCAATAGCTGATTAATTAGTTTTGTCCATCTATTTTCAGCTTCAAAGGAAACAGAAATAACTATGAGCACATAGTTATTCAGTAAACATTTCAGTAAAAATACTGAAATTAGTCCTTTCCACCATTTCCCTTTCACCATTTTATTTAGTATTCCTTAGTATAGCAACTTCTTCCTAATAATCTAGTTGAATTTTTACTGATTAAATAGATTAATAGATGGTTAAATAGAGTAAAAAATGTAAATAGTCAGAGATACAATTATTCCTGTAGCACAGACTTTCCTGAGCAGTTCTTTGTATGAGACAAAAGCATAAACACTGAGATTTTGGTTGAAGAACCTGTATTTTGTTTGCCCTCTTGTTCTACACTCATTTGCATTTTCGCTTGGTTGTGAAAAATATCATCACTTGAAGTTTTTCACCACTCATAAGCTTTTCTCAATTCTCTCCTAAGCCAGGTGATGTAAACCTATTGAGTACTTTGGCAAGCAAATGCACATTTATGTGTAGAGTGGTACAAAAGGAAGCCCTTCACCTACAAGAAGCAAACAATGACCACCATTACACTACTGAAAGGTTGTTATTATATTAATATTTCCAATGATTTTCCACTCATATTCTTAATTTTTTTCATTTTTATCTCAAAAAAGATATTTTTTTTAATATCTAGAAAGGAAAGCCTAAGAATACTGAAGATGTGATTTTATCCAACACCATGTGTCAAAAAAGTAAGAAAGTTTGGTTTTTCTGCATGCAATGGCAAGTGAATATGTCTCTAGTCCAAAACTTTTGGTGCTCAGTATAAATGGGATGAAATGTCCAAGGAGGGAGGCAACTCGAGAGGTGATAAAGCAAGCCTTGAAGACTATCCTAGACTAGCTGTCTTACTTGGAATAACTATGGTTTGGTCAGATAAATCTCACACTTACATTACAGAATTACTGAGAAATAAGACTCTTAACTGCTTAGTACAGAACAGAGTATCATGATTCTTCTATATTTCTAATTTAACAACGCTAATGGGAATTTTGAGCCCACACAAGACGCAGTCTTACAGCAGTCTGCACATTCTGCTGTTTCAGAAGACAGATTTTCACATCAAGTGAATGAGCTTTATGAAACAGACTGTTATGATGCTTTTAAATATAAACAATATTGTGCCATTACATGAAATATTTCTAGATTTGCCATTTAGGCAATGATGACTTGACAATCTCTTGTTCCTTTTTTATCTTATATCTTCTCAGGCTAGACTGCTCATGATAGTGAGTGTTCAAGGAAGTACACAAAATTTCTAAAGGAAAATATCATCCATTAAAAAACCTCCCATGTGTCCATTCTACAGATTAATCACGCTAGCTTTTAATTCAAATTTTTAATTATAAATAAAATTATAATGTGTTTATTAATAAAGACGTTAAATAAAAATTCTATTGTATAAAGTTCATGTATTTTTGTAGGTATTTATCTGTGCTACTTAATATTTAAAGATGGAATTATGTAAATAACTAGACTGGCTGAGCCCCACTAGCATTTAAGAATACTTGGAGCATGTTCAGCCAAGGGATTGAAAATAGATTTAAATTGATTTGGCTTTTCAACCAACTTCCATATTTTTTGAAAAGGCTATTAAAATAATAACTTTTGAATAAGTTTGAAAATAGAAACTAAAAATTTCAAAAGAAGGGACATAAAGTATGTGTCTATATTTCTGTATTTTATATATTTATGTGTATATATATATATATTTTCAAATGCCAGAAGGAGAGAGAGGGGGAGCAAAATGATCTAGTAAGTGGACTGTTTTAATCAAACAGTTAGGTCTAATACTTGGTTTTACAGCTAAGGTGTATCCTCTCTCCGTTTATCTAATTACTGATAGATCTTAGTTTTTCTCTATAATACAAAATTTTGCTTTGTGGTGCAGTAGAATTTAAAGTATAAAATTTTCACTAAGCACTTGCATTTCTAAAAGATTACCCACTACTGATCTGTGATTTTCTTTTGACTCTTCTAGAAGAATTCAGGGGTGGGAATATAGTCTGACATTGCATTCCAAATGTCACCCTGTCTATTGCACTAAGCATTGTCAGAATGATGTAAACGTTACCCAGGAGGATTGAAGAGGAAAGAAAATATGAAGAAAGCAAGACAATAAAGCTACAAGGGTTGCGATGTCTTCAAGGACAGATAGTAAGAGCACTTAGTTTTGGGTTTTTTTTGAGGGGGGAGCTGCTATAAAATACCTTTCTTCATAAGCAAAAGTGAAGATAGGTGAGTAAAGAGACCTTATCTATGTTGTCCCTAAACTCAGTGTCATTCAAGAGGCAAATTATTTTCTCTTACTGCCTTGGTCTTGCCTTGGACTATCTTCATTTTAGAAGCTCAACAGACTGTGAACTGTACTGTCCGTATAGCTGCGTACAGCTTTTCTCTCTGCAATCCATAGAAGGATCAGTTCTATCTTTGCTGTTTGGGCTTTCAATCCCTTCTAAGAAAGTAGCAATTTTACCTTTCCATGTTTTATTTCTGTCCTTTTTCATAGTTCCCTTAATATGATCATCTGCCCTTCTCTCTTCCAAGATCATTGGTCGCTTGTGGTCAGAATCATTTCAGACATTATTCAAACATCAGGGATTTTTACAGATTTTTTCAGTAAAGAACTATTTGATAGTACATATAAATGGTACTGATTTTCCTGTAGAGAGGTGACTTATTTTGGCTTTCATCCTCCCAGCAATGTTTGAGCCTTTGTAGAAATGTACGGTATCTCCTCCATGCTGTGCAGAGCTGGGAGTATTTTTGCTCTGCATATCTCATCACATTTTGAATGTGTTCCCGAACAGTACAAGAGGGGATATTTGTAGGATGTATTTGTAAAATTGGCATTTAGAGTTTAAAAAACTATTTACTTTCAGATATATAGCCTTTTTTGATGTCTACATGATTTTTAAAATCAGGACAAATAGAAAAAAAGACAGCTAACACATAGAACACATAGGAAAATAAAGAAATAAAGGACTGTGAACACCATTTTCAGTTTAAATTGAGGGAAAGGAATAATACTCCATTATTAGAGGTCTAGTGGTTGAACTGATCCTTTGCCAGTGGCTACTCCCTAAGTTCCTTTGAATGGTATTGTGACGCAGCTCGGTGGAGAGAAAGGCAGGCCCACTCAGGGGTAGAGCATGGGTTGTTCTGTGGCTAGCAGGCGAGCTGCGCCACTTGCTCCGGGCCCCAGAAGCTGCGACGCAGGGTGACAGAGATCACGCAAGCACACAGCCTCAGGGGTCAGTGGGGAGTGAGCTTTATTAAGATGGCGACAGCCCCTTTTATAGGGACTGCCGCAGAAGGATCCAGAACAAGGGTGGAGTTTTACCAAACATGGTATAGGTAGGAGGGGGAATAACCTTTTTAGGAATGTAAGGGAGGAGACAGGGGAGGAGTTTGATAACTAGGGGCAACTGGGGGAGTTTTGCATATATAATATGATAATATGGGGGGATATAACAATTGAAAACTTTTTCAAAAGGAATTTTCAAGGTTATTTTTAAACTGATGTTATACAACTCCATCTCTTTGTCTCTACAATGGTCCTCCACATTATTGCACTAACCCTCAACAGCTAAGAAATGTCAGAGCTCTCCTCAAGCCTAAAGTTTTACATCCTCTGAAGATCTCTCCCTACCTGTTATGTACAAACCCCACTGTTGACAACTGTGCCTTGTGAGATTTTTTCATTTGCTTTAATGGATTTTATACATTCATGTTCATGTTCATATCTCTAACAGAGCTCCCCAGAGATGACCATCATTTCTCAAAGATAAAATTCTGACATCTGTTATCACTTAGAGGATATGAGATTTGGGAATCTTTAGATGAGAGCTACCCATGCCTTCAAACTGAGTATATCCACTATTACGCAAAGTTTATTTTTTAGTATTGGAAAAGATTACTTAGCCTGATGCCAGGACTACTGGGGAAGTAAAAGAAAAACAAAACAAAACCACCCAAAAGCTAAAAACCTTGCTACCTTACAGCCCTAAAACCCTGAAAGCCCCTGCAGGCATGTTCACATCTAAATTGTTACTGCCCTGTAAGAAAGGGATGAGACACTACTGGGACTTCGCATTGTCTTCCTCTTTTTGATCAATTTCAGGATATATCTGCAGGCATGAATTTGCCTTGCTGATACTTTATAGGAACCACATCTGAAGCTTTAATCTCTCCCCTGTTAATGTTAACAGACAGTAGTACAAATAAATTTCTACAACTCTGCAGAACATTTTGAAGGAAGCCAGTCCTAGACATTTTCAGAAACACAATTTCCATAAGTAGTACTAGTATATTTCTAGATAAGAACAGGTTTATGAGGTAAGCTTTCTGTGAAGAAAGGTAAAAAAAAAAAAATTATGTTATTTGGTTATGGTGACATGCATCAGAATGAAATAATTTCTTACAAATATGCTTGGAAAGTGGAAAGATAAAGATGGTGAAATGGAAGAACAAGTTCTGAGCAGAAGCATAAGCTGTAACCTAAAAAAGTTCTGTGGGCACGGGCAAATAATTAAAGTAATTTATTTTTACTGTGTGGCTCAAATACTCTGCCAATCCCAGGAGAAATTATCTTAGAAATGGTACTTGAAGACTGTGTTTTCATCACAGTTTTGGTTTTCTGCATTTCCCAAGTATGTCCCATTTTAGTGACTTAAATAAATGAGAAAGTTTTTTGTATATTCTTCTTCAATATCATGTAGGCTACAGCTTCTAATAAATGTACTATTTCTTTTCACTTTCAAGTGTAGATGCCAAATCAAGTTTTATGTGACTTGACAGCTACCTTCTGCATGGCTGTTATTCAGGGCATTACAAAGCCTTTCTAAGAAATAAAATCCCTCTCAGATAGATTCAACTGAAAATTATCAAGTTGTTTGGTCTTTAATAAATTAGATGTTTATTAAGTGGAATAAATTAAAATATTTGCATCAATTTAAATACCGATATTCCACTAACTGACAGATCTGAATTACTAATGATTCACCAAGGGGAAATTTGTTGTTAGTGATAAGAGGATCACTTTTCAATAATCTTTTAAATTATTCAGAGAAATAATACTCTGAGCATTTTAATATATAACGTGGATTTGCAAAAAATTTATCTCAACTTTTTTTTTCTTTCAAATGAATAGGAAATATCCTAAGCAACAAGCAGAAAAGCATTATTAGATACACATATAAACACATGTATAATCAAATACAAATCTAGCTTCATAAACTTATAACTTTACACAAGAGGAGCTTTGCAGAAAAATTCATTTTCACCATCTGATGGAAGTAAAGACAAATTTTTCCATTATTAGGAATTATGTAATTTTTATGAATAGTAAATGCAGACTCTTTAATATCATAAAACTTCTTATTATTACACTACAAATAGGACTTATTTTCCCACATTAAATCTGGTTTCAAACCAAATGAAAGAGTAGGATGGCTATAAAAAGTAAAAAAATTTAATACCTCTATCAGCTGAAAAATATTACTTGAGGAATGTAATGAATAAATATGGACTTACATTTAGAGAATAAGGCAAAAATTATATTTCCATTATGTAAAAAAGTGCATGTTTGGTATAAAATATTCAGATCTAATCACGCTTCACAGTAAACTGGGAGTTTATAGTGAATCTGAAACAGTTTAAAATAAAAATCTAAATTCTACTCCAAAGTGACTAAGTGTAGCATTTGTGTACATCACTGTTTAAAAGGGCATTATTTCTGCCATACCACCTCAAATCTCAGAAAGAAATAATTTGAGTATTATGATAATACTGTGATATATATTGTAGGGTAAAATCAGAACATATGCTCTTCGTGCTTCAACTAGAACTGAATAGAAAGAAAAATCCCAGAAAAAACATCTAGATAGCTTAGAAGAAAATATATAGTCTTTTATTCTGTCATGACCAGAGGCATGATATGACTACAGTAAATTAATCATAGTTAGGTGTCTATCTATATGCACTTCATCAGAATTAATTCTGTTTTTCCTATTTTCTTATTTGCTAAATGACTAATAAGATCCTCATCAGTGAAAAATACATTTGCATTGCTACATACTAGGAGTTACAAGAAAGTTTTGTTAACAAGGCTGTTCTCATTGCAGGTCAAACAGAGAAAGCAAAGTATTGAGCAGTCTGCATAAATAATTATAAGCAAAAGGAACAGAAGCCAAATAACCTAGATACTAACCTAAGCCACTATCTAAGCATGCAAGTGTTTTTTTTAGCCTATATTCCTGTGAAACTAGATTTTTGTGATGGAATTATACAATATCTTTCTTAATACCTTCTTAACATGGTGGTTCATTCAACAAAATGTAAGAGTAGAGTGGTTGATCTTAATCAACCAACTTCATGCATATTTCCCAGCGATTAGCAGTTCGGAAGAAGAGAAATGGAGCTTCAAGCATTGAGAAAATTCTTTTAATGCCATACAGGTAACATATATGTACACACATATATATGACTGGTTTTGTGTTTGTATAGCTGAAGGTGGCTGTGATGTACCCGGGCATAAGTGTTGTCCCTCTGTGCATTTCCAGTGCCCTCAGTCATCCCAGGCAAGCTCCAGGAATGCCCCAGCCAGTGCCTACATGACTGACATGATGAACTGCTTTGCTGGGGGTTTACTGAACTTCTAGGCAGAGGCACAACAAGGCAATTAACAGTAGACCAGGCCAGATGACAGCACAGCTCATGGCAGGGACAGATATCCCCACCTCAGCTGTGGGCTCAGCTGTGCCCTGCAGTGAGTGGGTTGGAGCCACTTGGAACCGGCTGTGTCCAGCACAGGGCAGCCCTGGCCTCTCCTCAGAGTCCTCCTGCAGCCCTTCCCCTCTGCCCTCTGTGGCCAACACAATGCCAATACACCCAATACATTCACAAAGGCTCATAAACAAGCCCGTGTTTTATCACAAGAGATATTACACTTTTGGAGAAGTAGGTAAATGTTTGTAAATATGCCATCTGCCATTTCTTCTTCCTCTCTTCCTGCAGCTCACCCTGCCTTGAGATGTCATTTCAGTGACCAAGTGAGTCAAAAGCAGAAGCTTTGATGCTCCCACTGGGCTTTGGTTCACACCCCATCACCTCAGCCCTCAGGCTGTTGAAATGCTACCCAGCATCATTTCTGCTCCTCCTTTCCCTCACTAGAAAGGAAAGGTTTTGTCATATTTTTGGAGATACCAAGAACAAACATCATGAATCACCCGAGGAGACTTCCCCCAGATGTTGTCTGTTTGCTTTGGCCCTCCACTTGAAGTTAGATCAAATACAGGCTGAAACTCATTGTATCTGGAGAAGATGGTAAAACAGCACTGTGCACAGATTTGGATTCCTCTGGTGCTCTGTGCAAGAGGTCTGCAAGAAGTTCTGCACAAGTAGAAACTAAAAATAGTAGAGACTTAACATACTTTTACTAGCAATTAATTTGCAGTATATTATTAGGATCACTTTCTTTAATTGGAAGCTTAACAAAACACTTTATAATAACTTACTGCTGCCAAATAATATCCAGATTGTAATTCAAGTAAGTGCAACTCTGGAAAATTAATAGATTGATTTGGAGCATTCTTTACATTCTTTATGTATTTATGTTCATAAATCCCTGGTTAAAGATGACCACAAATACTCACTACAGTTCTATTGAATTACATTATTTTGTTTTTATACAGATGAATGGATTAGCTACAAGCCAAATGATAATTCACACAGCTAAAACTATTTAAAAGGATATAAATGGTTTGATTAATCTCAAAAAACAAGACTGTGGAAAATAAGGTTCAATTCTTTTACACACAGTGGAGTACTGTGAAGTTACAGTGATTAATGGGATGATATTTTGCAATGTATGGTATTTTAATGCTATATTTTCAATTTTCATCTGTTGTTTTAGAATGAGATTCTTAATTTCTATAAGAAATACTCTATAAGTCCATACTCATGGTAATGTCATCCGTTCCCTGCAGGATATGCTGTAACGGAGATCATCTTTTCCAGGGCTGATTGCTTTCTTCAAGAGTCTCTGGTTTGCAACAAAATGTGGGTACTCCTTCTTGAGTTCTTAGCAGATATTATCTAAGTTTAAAAATATAATCTGACTTCAGGGAACTTAGGGAGAATCCTTGTGAAATTTTCAAGTAAATAAATATTTATTGTATGCATTTCTAATACAAAGCTCCACTTTTTTTTTTCTGTAGTATGGAAAAATGGAAGTAAATATGATTACTGAAAATATCTAAGTTGTTTAGAAGTATTTTGATGTACTCACTCTTTTTGTTGTGTTTTGTTTTGTTTTGTTTTGTTTTAAAATGCAAATATTTGTTAAATGAACTGGAAAACAAGTAACTTTTCCTACAATTCTGGAGATTGAATCTATTAAATATTTTGATTAATGTAAAGGCTTTGTATCAGATTCTGATTTTATTCCAATTAATAACTATGAGTGTATATAAAATTAGGCTCTGGTTTTCACTGTTTTCCTAAAGTTGCCCTGTTTGACTGAAGCTGTTAGCTAAAGCTTAGTTTCCACAGGGTAGATAAATAATGATATTTGAGTATCCGAGGCAGTTCTGTTTATTGATGGGGAATTAATACTCTCTCCTCCAACACTTTCTCTCTGTTGTTGGCAGTTTGCACTTCCCTCCAGGTCTCCAGTTCACTCATCCTGTCAGCTGGTCATTATAAAGCTATAGTTGATTCAAAGGAATGCATTCACTTTTAGGATTTGATGAGTTGACCTTGGTGAGTCAAGTTCACAACCTCCCTTTCCCTCACTCCCCTCTTCCTGTAGAGAAATCCCAACCACATTCCTTTTCAGCCTACACAGAGGCAGTAAACTACAGTTTCACAAAGTATCGTTGTTTCTGGGAACTTTTTCCAAATGCTTCTATAGGCTTAGCAAACTAGACTGTAAAGCAATTTTGATTCTGTGACTCACAAAGATATTCAGCTGGTTATTTTAGTGGTTCACTCATCAAATGATCTGAAACCTTATATAATATCTAGTTTAAGCTTATTCATAGCCATTTATCATGTACTAATATTATTCTTAACATTAAAGGATCTTTCTTTCCTTGATATATCCCCTCTCGATGTAGTTATAAAAAGTCATTATATCTTCTCTTAACCTTCCCCAGCTAGGCTAAACAGAGCTCTTCTTAATCTTTTAAGGTAAATATTCCATTCCTTTAATCATATCTCCTCTCTGAATCTGATCCAATTTAAATTAATTGTTCCTCAGAGAACTGATTAGAAATGTACACAGTATTCCAGATGAGGCCGTGCTGATGCCTTGTTGTAGTGGTGTTTACATTCTGCTTTCTCTTAGAAGAATGTGCCAGTCAATACATTCTACAGAAGCAGTAGCCGTGTTTCAAGGCTGCATGACTTTGGCAGTTCATGCTCAACTCCAGCAAATATACCCAGATATACCAATTTCCTCACATCAGAGGAAAAGGACACTGTTCCTTTTGCAGCAAATTTTTATTATTAATTCTTGAAAATATACCTTTTGAACTTTGTGGTGTTAAATTACATTCCATTTGTGTGAGTTTTTTCCTTAGAACGATGAGATCCTCTTGATGCAGACTCAGCACCTTGTTGCTTATTTCTCAAGTATATATATACCTTTCATCTCAGTGTCATAAACAAATATAGTATATATGTTCAGCCCCAACACTGATGCTTGAGAGGTGTCTGTACTGATTTTTCTGCAGCCTGTCTAGCTATTTCAGTATAGCTGAGGATAGTCTCCCTCCTACAAACTCATTTCACGCCTTGTGTTAATTGCTGCCATCACCATGGTTAATGCTAATTTTCCTTCAAGATATCTTATCAAACGTTTAGCTTAAGTCTCAATAGAGTAGCTTTACTTCATTAGCCTCTCTAGGAAGTCACTTATCTAAAAAGATATTTAGTCTGACACAATCTGTATGAGAGAAAACCGTGTTGTAATGTAAGTTCCATTTACCTTTATGACCCTAATTAGTTCTTGTTCAGAATCTTCTCTAATGCTTTGCATAGCTTTATAAGCAAACCAACTGCATGAATCATGGTCTTTCCCCACTTTATATCTTGATACTGCATTTGTTCTCCAAAGCTACTACCACCAGATTTACAGTTTACTTTTAAATGGTTTCTACTAGATTTGCAATACCATGTGCTAATTCATTCAGTTGACTTGAATAGATGTTATCAAACTCTAAATCTTTCACGCTTAGAAATAATAATTCTGCTTCAAACTTCCATACTGTACTTTGTATCAGGGTCTTCTTATTTGAAGCAGATAATGTATCTTTCCATCACAATGACCCTCAAAAAACAAAACAAACAAACAAAACCCACAGAAACCCTAAATCCCAGATAATACAAACCAAAACAAACTCCACCAAGGATAGGATTAGTTAAAAATTGTGGTAATTTCTAGATCTTCTTTGCTGGCTTCTAATTCAAAGTATAGAGAAGCCTCCATCTTTCCTAGTTTCCCCTCTTTGCCTATGTAAAGAATAATGTGTAAAGATTAGTATGTAAAAAACACAGTTTAGGTTTTAATTTCTAATGCTAGGGTAAGGGCTTCAAATTATTTATTCTTTATGTCTTCAGACTCTCAGACATTGTCTTTCTCCTAATAAATCTCTTTTCCCTGTTCTGTTTGTTCCTGTTCTTAATAGATCCTTTTTACACTTCTTTTTAAGCTTTTATTAATATTTTTTAATAGTTTAAAACCCCCACAACACTGACAACAGTGAAGATGAGAGCAAATAGGAAAACAGAAATCTTTCTGAGGCATTTCATGTGGATGTATAGAGATGATTCCAAAATTTCAGCATGCATTTGACAGAAAAAGTCAATTTGATCTCTGTCATGAATATTTGTTCCAAAATCTTGTATAAAAACTTTAGTGAGTTTATACAGAACCTTGGACAAACATTTTTGTGTTTATAACCTGAGAATAAAAGTTAAAGTGAATTTTAATTGTTTTAAACCAGAAAAATGAAGTGTTTAAGAATTAAGTACTATTCATGGGACTTTAATCTGACATAAAATAAAAAGTCCAGATATAAAATTAATTTCAAAGAATTTCAAGAAAAGAATGGATATAACTCCTTTCAGTGTACTCAATGCAGACTTACTAGTTTGGAATCCTAAGCGGCAAATTTTGTGTGAATGCAACTGTAATGGAGTAGTATCTCTCTATTGATTTGGCACTGGACTGCAGTTTAGGGATCTTTATTCTGTGCTCATTGATTTGTTTAGAAATAGTTAGGATGTCTAAAAAATTGACAATAAAGCTATAGAGTTGGATTTAATATCTAGGACTGGAGGTTATTAATTTTTTTTTTGAATTGTAGAATCTAATCAATTTGCACAACCACCTGGGATACATGGAATAAAAAAACAAACAGTAAAATAGGTGCTGCCTCGTCAGTTAAAAAAATAATATTTATAAGGCAAGATCTTTATCAAATGAAAGGCAAACTCTGCGAAAATTTAGAGAAGAATAAAATTAGGGAATCAGCATTTTTGCTGGTTCATAGTTGCATGATTGTTATCTCAAACTCTGCATAAAATTTAAGCAGAATAATAAAGAGGGGAAAAAAAGGCCCTAGATTCAGCATTTGTCTGTGATACTAGTACCTGCTCATTTTGTTTTTTCTACCAGTTTGTTAGCATGGAATCAGGGGCATTCATACATGAGCCCCCAAACCAGGTTTACAAGTCCTTTCAAGGCCATTGTAAAACACAAAGGAATTCAGAGTGGTTTTGTGTTTCGGGTAGTAGTCATAGAAATATATATATATAGGTCTGTTTGGTTTCCTATTTAAAAACCATTAAAACTTGTGTAATTTTCTTAGACACGTAGAACATGAATTCATGAATGTAATTTAAGGCTGTTGTTTTGCAATATCACTTATTTCATGGTAATAACTTCTTTTTTCTTTTTTCTTTTTTNNNTTTTTTTTTTTTTTTTTTTTTTTTTTTTTTTTTTTTTGGTGAAAATGATAAAATCTTATAGTAGAAAAGGTCTGGAAAGGTCATCTGGTTCCTGCCCCTGAGGCAGAATCAGTTCTACCCAATGGTTAACCAAGAAGGTCAAAAGCAGTTTTTTATTGCTGTCCTTGTTGAAGTCAGATCTTCCTTCACTCAAGATTGAACAAGACAAAGTACGTAAAAGGCTAGGGAATAGAACAAGACACACAACAGGCAGTCAGAGCTGCTCCTTTAAGACCCTGCAAACTTGTAGAGCATCAGGCGATTTAAGAGATTGCCTTTTAGCTGCTCTTTCCACGTGGCTCACAGCAGCACTGTTATAAAGATAGTCTTAGTTCACTAAACTGACTTTCTTTATCAAAGGCAAAAAAGGCAGGGATAGGGAAGAAGAAAACAGTAAGGTAGAGAAAGAAAGCACATAAAAATATTTATAATATTATGCAGCCAGTTTTTATACTCTGAATTACATCCAAGATCCTGACAAAGCCAGTGAAGACAGAAATATGATGTGAATAGTGTACCTTTGCTTTTATTCAGAATGTTTGATGCTAAAGATCAAGCAACTGAGATGGTTAAGTGAGTGGAGATTGAAAGGAGTGAGGTTTGTTGCCAGATTTCCCCATGAAGACACTTTTAATACTTCATAAAAGAGGAATAGATGAAAAAGGTCACCTGCTCAGTGTTGTATTGAAAGTGCATTCTGGGGAAATTTTTAACATATTACTTCAGATGTAATGATTTTTGTTCCCTGATTTCTCCGATTTATGCTACATTGCTTTATATTAGCCCCTTTTTATTTGATCAGACTTTTTATTATTCTTATTGACACTAATTCAGTGTTGTTTGACTCTTGCAATTTCTTTCAATATGTAAAGTTAGGTTTTTGTTACTGTGACTTTTGTAAATCTCATATTTAAATTACCTATGTGAACATTTACATAGGACTATTCACACCTGTTTTAAAAGCCTTTCTGCGGGGCTGTTCCCAAGCTGTTCCTCTCCCAGTTTATACTTGTGCCCAGCATAACTACATCCAAGGTATAGAATCTGGCATTTGGATTTGTTAAATTTTGTCCTATTAATCATAGCCCAATACTCCAATCTGTCTAGATGACTCTGCCAGGGATTGTACTCCCTTGAGAGAGTCAACAGCACCTCCCAGTTTGGTATCATCAGTAAATTTGCTAATGGTGCATTCAAATTCTGCGTCTAGATCATTGATAAATAGGTTAAACAGAATTGGTCCTAGAACTGATCTCCAAGGAACACCACTGGTGACTGTTCACAAATCAGATGGAACTCCATTCTCTATAACACTTTGAGCTTTCCATTTGGCTGCTTCGTCACCTGGCACCCTGTGCACCTGCTCAGCTTGCAGTTGTTCAATTTGTCCAGAAGGATATAGTGAGGAATAGTATTAAAAACCTTACTAAAATTCATAAAAATGACAACCAGTGCCTTCCCTTCATCCAGTAGGCAGATAGCTTTATTGTAGAAGAATAACTAATTAGTTAAACAGGATTTCCCCTTTGTGAACACTGTGCCTGATGATTGCATTTTTCTTTAAATGCTTTTCAATATCACTTCTCAAAGCCAAGACAAATTACAAGGAAAATTGGCTATAAGGAAAAATGCAGACAGAAAAAGGATTATAGTAGAAATGGGTAACACTTCAAGAAGAAAGACAGGATTGCATATTTCAGGAATACAATCTGTCTTAACATTCATTCTAGTTCATTGTGAGATAAAAGTAACACCTAAAAGTATAAAGCAAATGGACTAAAGGTAAACAAACATCAGTAATATATAAAACAAAAAAAAAAATGTTGACCATCATAAGAATCCTGTTACCTCTTTAATTATAATAGATATACACTATTTTACAGCTAGTAGTAGCATGTTATTTCTACCCGTTTCCGTGTCCTCTTAAAACAAGAAGCAAATAGACATAGCAAACCCAGTGCATATGATGGTATGATCTCAGAGCTATGGAAAATTCTTGATGCAAGTGATGTCTTAGCCTGCTTATAGCAACCCTAGAATCAATTTCTTGTCCCTTTTACCCATTTTAAAGGTTACATAATTATGTCTTTATTTTTCAGGTTAGAGATCCAAGATTTTATCCATCCAGAGTCTCACAAGGAGAATGAGGCACACATCAGGTGGGTTTCCTGCACTTCTCCATCATGTCATCTGATGCAAGAATTTATTATCTGTGTATGGTGACATGATCAGAGGCATAAGTCAATATTCAGATTTGGCTTAAAAAACAACAAAAAACATCCACAAGTTGCCAGTCATTCACTCAGTCAGTGGAAAAGCTAAAAAGATTCACTAATGAGTTTTTAAATTAGCTGTCTCAAAAAACTTGACGGACAAAATCCCTGAGAGAACTCTGGCCCACTGGAGTTACCAGAAGACAGGAGGATGACTAGGTAGAAGTTGACTAGATTGACTTAAATTCTTAGGGAGATACAGGAAAATTCATACAGGGTTATATTACTAAAAAGTTGAAAGAAGAGTCCAATTTGAATGGTATTTTTTATGGCTCTTGTAAAAAGTATGACTAAGTATCATGCTAATAAAACTGGACATGTATGCAGTAAAAAGGAAAGGATAAAATATTGCTATATTATCAGGAATAAAAATGCACTGTACACCATTACTTTTAAATAAACAAACACAAATTTAACATTTGATATTTTATAATTTATTACGTGATGCTAAAGAACTGAAAATCTGTTCATGAAATATGTTAATAAAAATATTTTAGCATCTTCTACCTATTATGCTGTCAGCTCATTAATAAATGAATAAAATAAATCTTTTTATTGAAGCCGTATCGATTGAGAACATAAACAGGTCTCAGATATTTTTTATGTCTTAGGAAATAATAATGTGGCAACAGAAGAAAGAAAGGAAATATTTGTATGAGTTATATGTTAATTACAATTAAAAGGCATTCATAACAGCACAGGTCAGCCATTCTGCGATATCAGTCAGAGTTTATCAAGTAACCTCTGCTACACTGATATATTTTTCCTTTACATGAGATCAAACAACCTCATACTTTTAACTATTATAGATATTTGAAGGTCTTTTTCCCTGATTTGTAGGTGAGCAAGAGCACTCTCTGTGAAATGCCAGCTGCCTGGCTATGTAAACGACTCTATGCCTTTCCACTTTTATGCAGGCTAAGGTGCTTTCCTCTAGAGTGCTGTATTCAGGTGCTCAGCTGTACCAGGCAGGTGAGCTGTTCTGAGATGTTCTGTCCATGCAGAGCAGACACAAAGGAAATATCTTAAAGAATAGTGCTACATTAAGTCTTTTAAGCCTTTTTTCAGAAAACAGTTCCTGCTTCTTCAGTGCTAGCAGTCACATACCAGCTGGAACACAAAGTGCCTGGGATACCAGAGGAGGAAATATGGATCTTTGTTCCTTTACTAACCAGAGTACTCACATCATAGGGAGTCTGTGGAGCATCAGTATGTGCAGTAGTCAAAAGTTTAGCCACAATACATGACCAGACTCAGCATACATCTTACTGTGAGCTGAGGATGGGATCTGGTTTTGTTTTGGAATACAGACATGATCACACTCCTTAAGCCTGCCTTCAGACCAGGCCAGAATCTCAGCCTCTATCACCGGGAATAGGTCAGGTATACACAGAGTGCTTCTATCAGTCTAAGCTGGTGGAAGAGCTAAGGGAGGTAAGGCCGAGCATGTTACAGCCCAGCCAGCACTGTTTTTATCCCAAGGTAGGTTCTTCTTAAGCCTGTTGGAGTCATGCTGAACTCCAGTCAGGCTCAAAGCACATCATGAGCAGAAAACATATAGATCATGAAATATGATACGTGTTCCTTTTCTCATTGTCTGTTATGCCGTTGTATACCATGATCCAGTGCCATCAAGATCATCCTAACCATCATCAAATGTGTCGTGCCTTGTAAAGGAAAAAAATAAAAATTTGCAAGCTACAATAAACAAAAATCCTACCAGCTGTTAGTTTTCTTGCCCAAATGTAAGTTGATCCTCTTGCCTGAGGCATAATTGTTGGAGTTGCAAGGCCAATCTGACCATTAAGTACACATTAGTTACAGCAGGAAGAACAAATGAGGAGTGAAGATGAAGAATAAATGAAGATGAATAATGAGAAGGAAAAAGAGAAAAATAAAAACAAAAAGGAAAGAGAGAATTAGAATAACATGTTTTTCCCAACTATAAGTTCATTCCAGTCTGTCATTCAGGATTTGATGGTGACATAAGGTGCCAACTCAGACCTTACTGTTCTGGAGTAGAAAGAATTAACACAGAGCTGATTGACATACTCTTAGCTGGATAGAAGCATAGAGCAAACCAAAGGCAAATTAACTGTACTTTTTATTACATCCCATAGAGGATAGGAGTAAATACCATTTTTATCATCGCATGCATTGAGAAAAGGGAATACAAAATTACTATGAGATGAACATGATTCCAGTAATTATTCCATATTTTATCCAGGACATTTTTTTTCCAAACTGTCAAAGCAGAATTTCTGTTTTAAATAGTGAATGCTACAATGCTAATAAAGTATTTTAGGACAATGTATGTTGCACTGATTTTCACTATAATACATAGTGAAATTTAGGCTGCATCTTTAGTATTTAAACTAGTTAATACAACTTAAAAGATTCACAGTGCTGACAGAAATAAAAACTATGTATTGAAAATAGCTTTTACAAATTATTTACACTTTTTGGAAGGTTTCAGATTTGCATTTTGATTGTTTTGTAGCCTATGCCTCTTGGCATAGGAATTGAAAGAACTGTACTTGTTTGCATAAAATATTTTCTGTGCAAAAAATTAATTTGCTGATATAAATAAAGGGGGGGAAGGAGAAATATACTGAATGTTAAATAATTTGAAAAGTAAGCTAAAAATAATGAAACAAAAGAGAAAATACTGATTGATTTCAAAGAAAGCAAAAAATCAAAGGCAATGTAATTTCCCTAATTGTCCAGCAAATGATTGTTTCACACATAAAATAATATTAACAAAGAATTACAGACTTGGTGATACTCACAGTGGATGAAAATCTGATCTGTGTTGTATGCAGTACAGGGCATACTGGATTTCATAAGTGTCTCTTTCTAACCAAAAATCTGTGTTCAGAAAGACAGATCATGAACTGAAAACATTGATACTTCCAGGCAGAACAATAAACATGTGACCATAGTTATTATATCAGGCCAGGACAGACATCACCAGAGATCACCTTTGTTATTTACTTTGTGAAATAGGATTTTAAGAAACTTTCTTTTTCAAACATTGCAGTGCTTAAATGTCTGACGTAAAACTCAGGTCCAAAACTTTTAAAGGCGATGAATATGCACATGAACAGGTCTTCTCAGTTTTTTGGAGAGGAAAATTTGTCAAATTTACATTACATTAGTTTGATTTTACTTACATCAAACTGCAAGTCTGGTGCATTTACAGTTGAAATACTGAATTAGGTCTTTGTATTAACTATGATCAAACAGCAACAGCAGATCTTTGGTTTTGTTTTTTTAAGGAAGTGCTGATCTATCATATGAAGCTAAAAATGGTCTGGGATTTTTCTGTGGGCATCTGGAGACAGCAGCGAGAGACAGATGATCTAATATGGCAAAGGAAGAATTTCTGTGATAGATTTTTCTGAATATTTCCAAGTTTCCCTATTGCAAGTTCTGAGATTCTGTACGAGTAGGAGAGACAGGGAAGGAAACTTTCACAAATGTATGATAAACATAATGACTTCTTTTCTGTTTGAAGATTAATTCACAGTCTGTACAAAACCAGCTAATGACTGCTCTGTTATTCTTAATGTGACCCTGATCCAGCAAATTATTCTCAACCCTTTTTTTACAATCTCGATCTTTGTGGTAGCCAGGGCAGGAATATTCATAAGTATCTGAAAATTAAATGAACCTTGTATTTTTGAATTGTTTCTACCTTTTTTTCTGGAAAGAGAAAATGTTTGGGTCGGTCTTTTTTGTTTTGTTTTTGTTTTTGTTTTTTTAAGAAGCATATAATTTATTTCTTAAAGTCATTTCTTGGAAGTACTAAATCCATTTAAAGAAAACAGGGTGTCATGGTTTAACTCCAGCCAGCCACCAAGCCCAACACAGTCGCTCACTCACTCCCCCACCAGCAGGGTAGGGGAGAGAACTGGAAAGGCAAAAGCCAGAAGACTCATGAGTTGAGATAAAGACAGTTGACTAGGGAAATCAAAAGCTGCGCACACAAGCAAAGAAAAATCAAGGCATTAGTTCACTGCTTCCCGTGTGCAGGCAGGTGTTCAGCCATCTCCAGGAGAGCAGGGCCTATCACGTGTGACAGTTACTTGGGAAGACAAACACTATCACTCCAAATGTCCCCACCCTTCCTTCTTCTTCACCCAACTTTATGTAGTGAGCATGATGCCCTATGGTCTGGAATATCCCTTTGGTCAGTTTGGGTCACCTGTCCCACCTGTGTCTCCTCCCAGCCTCCCATGCACCCCCAACTTCCTTGCCAGCCTGGCAGTACAGAAAGCAAAGAAGGCTTGGCTCTGTGTAAGCCCTGCTCAGCAATAACAAAAACATCTCTGTATTATCAACCCCATGTTCAGCACAAATCCAAAACACAGCCCCATACAGGCAACTGTGAAAACTATTAACTCTGCCCCAGCTGAAACCAGTACACGGGAACAAAAGTTAGCAAAAAATTCAATAAAAGAGAAAAAAAATAAAGCAAATTATAAATATTCTTGTTTATAATAATTGATCTAGATATCTTAGAAGGGAGGTCAAATGTATGGTTCATGTTCAAAATACATGAAACACCCTGCATGTAGTGAAAACAAGGGATAGAGATGTTTAAAGATACTACTTGAATGGGATGGGAAGAATTCCTTACACATTGTTTCTCTCAGTTAAGATTCTGGGTTCATCAGAGCTGTTAATGAAATGCTAGCAGTTCCACCATCACCTTTGAAACATTCTCTGTCACCTTTCCTAGAGAAGGGAGTGCTGCTTTTTTGTTTGACATTCACTGCACTTTGCTGCTACAATTTAGCCATTACATGTAAAGTATAGTCTTTTAGCCTATTATTGGGTTGAGCAAATGACAGTTTTAAAAAGCTGTACGTGGGACTGGCAAGTGAGTGGAGGGTATGTGTATTTATATGTGTTTTTCTACTCTAACCTTCTCAGATGACAGTGATGGATAGTGGAGTGATGGAACACAGTAAAATTGAATGAAACACTGAAGGCTTGCAATCTCTAGAGTCAGATTTTATCAGAAGAAAAAGAATGTTTTGGAGCATGATCTGTAAATACTGAAAATTGAAATATTTTCCTTTAGACTTGAAAATAAATATTTACAAATAAATCTAGTATGATTAGGCTCTCTGTTGCAGAGACAGTCTCTAGAATGATTGAGCCTGCTCAGGTCAGACTTCCTGAAGCCTGTTGTTACCCTTCTGCTCCCTCTACTCCATGCTCAAGGGATTCCTGGCTGAATACAACACCTCAGTGAAGAACCATGCACCCTGCCCCCTCCAGCAGAATAGCCCATCTGATTCACAACGTAGCTGCCACAGATATGTAAACAGGATGACAATCTGCTCTGATACCAAATCACATTCTTTTAAAAAATATATGCAATCCATTGTCTCTTCCATAAGGTATGGACATGTGAATTATACCAGTTGTATCAGTTTTCACAGCTGACGAAAGTGATTCTTCTCTGTGTTGCTTATAGCACTTGACATATCCCTACTAAACTAGAGAAAGGTAGTAGCCATGTGGAAGGCCCTTTGATTGCCTAGAAAGGCAATTACACCACAAACCGTGAAGTGTCCGACATTTAGGCTCATCGTTGTAGTGCTTCAAGTCAAAATTATTCCTGATAGTGAAGAACAGCCTTTATGATACACTGTCTGCAGTTGTTGAATTCCTGGGCTGGTTAATTGTGGTTACACACCTTTTTGCATGGTACTTTTGGTAGCAGTAAACAGGCCTGTACAATCAGCAGTTTCTAAATGCATACATTTTCTCCTTTTTTCTTTTTAGGTCTTTTCTCTTGTGTCCACAAGAAAAATATATATTTCATATGCGAGCTTGTTTTAAGTTAAATCTATTTTCAGCACTTCACAGAAGAGCATAAGGTGATGCAAATCTACAGAATTTAACTCAAGGATCATGCAAAACATGCAGTTAAAACACCAACTTCTATTTCCCAGAGAATTTGCAAGTGCCACAGGTATACTGTGTTATGTAATTTGCAGAGACTAGGGCTGTTACTTCCACTTAAAGTAGAAATAAACACAAACACTATATGAAAAGAGCATTTATAATATTATGGAATTTTTCAGAGGTCTTAACTATGTAACTACATATATATAGTTATGAGCATTTTTTCAGAATGGTTTTTTTGATGATACTATAGATATACAGATGTCATTTATATTTAAAAATCTGAGGCATTATGACATTTTCTTCTGCCATATAGTTTGTGCAAGACTATTACAGTTTAGAAGATTCATGACACTTTGTTGAGTCACGTCCAGCCTCTCATCCACCAGCAACCCCAAGTCCTTTTTAGCAGGGCTTCTCTCAATCTGTTCATCCCCCAGCCTGTATTGATACTGGGAGTATTAATACAGTGGAATAATGACATACAATATGAGTGACATACAATGGAATATGAGTGACATTTCATAAACTGTTACCTCTCCTGTTTGCTTCATCTTTCATGCAGACCTACCATCCACAAAACAGCATAGCAAATTTTAAATGGGAATTTTTTTCTTACCAGATGAACTCCACAACCCCATCAGGGACATTCATTAATAAATATATATATAAGATATTTGATGAGTGATTGGCTTTCCTATTTATGAAGGTTATAACTGCCTTATATATTTTTCATGGAAGAGGCACTTGTCTAGTAAATGAGAGGAAGTAGAAACCCTATAGACTTAGTAGGAGCTCATTCTTTGTTGATCTTAGTACAGGCTAAACAGAGTGACGTGGAAAATTTTTTTGACAGTGACCTCCAAATGTATTTCAAATGAGTCTAGATCATTAGGCTCGTTTAAAATATAATGTCAAATTTGAATCCATACTGTTCCCAAACTGCTTGGAAATGATCAGTTAGATGCCTGATACTTTGCTAAACTTGCCCAGATGAATAGTTAAAATTATTGCAGGAATTTAAAAGTTGATATCAGCAAAAATCAGAGCATAAGTTACAGTCCGTTATTGTTGAAATGAATGCTATTTATTCAACCAAGTCTCAGAACACAGAAATAAAATGAGGCTAACTTCATCCCACTGTCCATATTCATCCTCTTGGTTTTTTTCTCATATGTAATGGGACGCTGAGATGTTAATAACCATTGCCCTGAAATCTCTCAAAGAAATCAGCATAATAGGAATCATGTTTTACTTCATCTGCATCAATTATTCATTCACATTTCTTAATTCATCTCCATGTTTGATTAATGCATTATAAGATATATATAAAAATTATATTAATAGAAAGTTTATATCAGATGTAGATTTTATAAAAATCACTATTATTAAAATATAAGTAATTGTATTGGTTTTGCATGGCAAGGTTTTGGTAGTGGTGGCTACAGGGATGGCTTCTATAAGAAACTGCCAGAAGCTTCCCCTGTGTCTGATAGAGCCAATGCTAGCTGGCTCCAGGACAGACCTGCTGCTGGGCCCATCAGTGGTGGTGGTAGTATCACTGGGATAACACAGGGGATTAAAACCTGTGCAGCAGCATCCAGGACAGAGTGAGAATATGTGAGAGAAACAGCTCTGCAGACACCAAGGTTCAGTGAAGAAGGAGGGGAGGAGGTGCTCCAGGCAGCAGAGCAGAGATTCCCCTGCAGTTCATGGTGTAGACCATGGTGAAGCAGATTGTCCTCCTGCAGCTCGTGAAGGCCCATGGGAGAGCAAATATTCACCTGTTACCACTGGTGGAGCTCCACGCTTGAGCAGGTGGATATCCACAAGATAACTGTGACCCTGTGGGAAGCCCATGCTGGAGCAGGCTCCTGGCAGGACCTGTGGACATATGGAAAGAAGAACAGGTTTGCTTCCAGGACTTGTGGACCCCATAAGGGACCCATGCTGGAGAAGTTTGTAAATTAAAATGTGTTCCTGTAATTTGGTTTTACTTTTCGTTATCCTACTCTGATTTGATTGTTAATAAATTCAATTTTTTTTTTTCCCAAAGTCGAGTCTGTTTTGCCCACGATAGTAACTGGTGAGTGATCTCTCCCTGTGTTTACCTTGACCCATGAGCCTTTCCTCATATTTTTTCTCTGCTGTCCATCTGAGGAGGATGAGTGATAGAGCAACTTTGGTGGGGACTGGGCATCCAGCCAGGGTCAGTCCACAAGATTAATAAAATAATTATAAAACCAATCTGATATTTAGCAAATCTGATATTTAGTAACTTAGAAATTTTTTCTCTCCAACCACAAACAAGATAATGTGTTTAACAGTGGGTGTGATCCATATGATCTGGAATGTATATCTGAACCTAATATCATTTTAAATCAATCCAAATATCTTATAAGCTTCTCTGTGACTGGCTGTGCAAAAATACTACCTCAGTGCCAACAAATTCAGTTTGTAACAGGTCAGTCAGGGACTTCTGCTTAATTTCTTAGTGTACTCTTTAAAACTTGCTGCCTTCATACCTTTACAAGTGATCAGACTTTTTAAAATTCCATAGGTTATGAAAATGCTCCACATATATATGCAATATGCAAGAGATGGAAGCAGGGACAGGTAACAAAAGGAGGAATTTAGAAATGCTACCTGGGCATGTAGGGCTGGTGTTCTGAAAGTCAAAACTCTAATTGGGTTGTTTTCTTGCAAGGGATATTGAGGACAACAAAAAACCTCTACTGCTACATTATTAAGAAAAGACTAAGCCATGAAAATGAAGGACCACTGAAGAACAGGTTTGTGATTCAGTAATAACAGACCGAGACAAGGTTGAGGGACTCTGCTGCCTTTTTCTTGGTCTTCAGTTATGAAGTCTCCCAGGTGAGCCACTCCCTGCAGTCTTTCAAAACTGCATGATTCCACAATTCTATAATTCTGTGATATTTTATCCTTCTTTTTCCTCTTCTTCAGCTTTAACATAAATCTGGTACAACTATTAATATTTCCAGCACCTTGCCTGAGGAGCAATGGTACTATTTTTCATAGTTGAAATGCTGGTTGAAACACAAAGGTCTGGTGAATTAGTTCTTAATTCTTTTCATTCTTCAGTAAGCATTCATGAAAATGGAGAACTCATATACATAACTTGTGTGCAGTGAGTTTCTGCATAACACTTGGACTGTGATAACTGTGTGCTTTCTTAGCAACACTGTGTTACAGTCACATAGAAATATTTTTTTATTTTTTTTTTTAAATTTGATTTGTTCCTTCATCCTGAAAATTATTATTGAATAATTCAATCCACTGGTGCTGTGCTTTTATTCCAATTAGATTTATATTAGTATATTTTCTCATAAGAAACACACATTTTATTCTCCTAGCTTCTGCTATGTAAAGATGAATTAACCTGATTTTTTTGGGTACCACTGCAGTTGACAAAGTCAGTGTGAGTTTTCAGTGCCCACTATAGTTGCAAATGTATCAGGTTTTGTTTTCTCCTTTTGCTTCCTATAATTTTCCTCCTACACTATAAATGTAAATCTGTAATTTACATGGGGTTTTTTGTTTGTTTTCTTGTGGTGTTTGGGGTGTTTTAAGAAATAGTTTGCAGACTCTGAATTAGGCATTCCTCTTCCATATTTCCGGTTCAACTTCAAAGTTCAGCTGCCAGATGCCAGTAATTGCCTGTTTCTTTTCCCAGTACCATCTAAGATTCATTTATCTCAGCTTTCTTCAGAATATGCTTCCATTACTTTAGTTAAATCATTGCAGTGCAAATAATGTGATTCATTAACAGCATGTCATTTCCAGTCTGAGAGAGGTGGTAAGACAAAATGAGAGAATACTGTTTCCTGTCAAAAAAGAAAATTGTAAATATTTCTTTCAGTTTGGGGAGTTGCTGAGTGTATTTTGCAGCTGAAAACTAAATATGTAGTGGGGATAGATAGTAGTTTCTTGGCTTGAGTGTACACACCAGGAATTTGTTAGTTGTCTAATTCTACTTTCACTAATAAGACCCTAAAGTCTTGGTGGCTCGAGTGTGACTTGCTGAGATCAACTATTTACTATTCAATGCTATTTAAGAAAAAAAAAACAACAAACCTCCACAGCTGGAGACCGGGATTTCAGCCAGACAAAACATTTTGTTTTACAGGTACTTATAAAATTTGATAAATGAGCAGCTGTACATTTCCCTTGAGCTACTGTATTTAGACAAGTGGAACAGATGGTATTGCTTTGCTTCTCTGCGGAGAATCATAGAATCATTTAGATTGGAAAATACCTTTAAGATCATTGTGTCCAACCATTAGCCCAGTACTTCCAAGGCCATTGCTAAGCCGTGTCCCTAAAGCGTGTCCACAGGTCCTTCCACGAGCCTGCTTCAGTGCTGGCTTCCCATACAGTCACAGGCATCCACCTGATCCTGTATGGGATTCTCCATGGGATGCAGGTGGATCTCTACTCCACTGTGGACCTCCACGAGCTGCAGAGGGACAGCCTGCTTCACCATGGTCCTCACCAGGGTTTGGGGAAACTCGTGGTAATACAGTCTGGGGCATGAACAGATCGAGAAGCAGTTGGAGGTGATGGTGAATGAGGTGTTGGACATGAGCTGGCAATGTGCACTTGCAGCCCGGAAAGTCAATCATGTCCTGGGCTGCATCAAAAGCAGCGTGGCCAGCAGGTCGAGGGCGGTGATTCTGCCCTTCTGCTCTGCTCTGGTGAGACCGCACCTGGAATACCCCAGCTCTGGGGTCTCCAGCATGGGAGACCTGTTGGAGCGAGTCCAGAGAAGGGCCACCAAGTTAATCAGAGGATGGAGCACCTCTGCTGTGAGGAAAGGCTGAGAGAAATGGGATTGTTCAGCCTGGAAAAGTGAAGGCTTCAGACTGACCTAGTTGCAGCCTTCCAGTATCTGAAGGGAAGTTACAGGAAAGATGGGGTGAGACTATTTACAAGAGCATGTAGTGTAGTGATAAGAGGAAATGGATTCAAATTGAAAGAGAGTAGGTTTAGATAAGATATTAGGAAAAAGTTCTTTCCTGTGGTGATGGTGGTAAGGCACTGGAACAGGTTGACGAGGAAAGTTGAGGATGCCTCATCCCTGGAGGTGTTCAGGGCCAGTTTGGTTGGGTTTCTGAGTGACCTAGTCTAATGGGAGGTATCCCTGCCCACGGCAGTGGGTTGGAACTATATGATGTTCGAGGTCCCCTTCCAACCCAAACCATTCTATGATTCTGTGATTCTACACCACGATGGGCTGCAGGAAAATCTCTGTTCCTGTGCCTGGAGCACCTCCTCCCTGCTTCACTGACCTTGGTGCAAAGCTGTTCCTGTTACATGTTGCAGCTCCTCTCTTCTCTGGATGCAATTACTTCTGAGTAATAGCTTTTTTTCCCTTCTTAAATGTGTTATCGTAGAGGTGTTACTACTATCTCTGATGGGCTCAGCCTTGGCCACTGGCAGGTCCATCTTGGAGCCATCTGGAATTGGCTCTGTTGGATATGACTGGAGCTTCCAGCAGCTTCTTAGAGAAGCCACCCATGTACCTACCCTCCTCCCTCCCATTGCTAGAATTTTAACATGCAAACACAACACAGTACAACACAACCCAGGGTCAGGAGTTATCCTCACCTTTTGAGCAGTACAGGGTGTTGGTACAAGGTACATTTCTAGTGTGTCAGACAGCAAATTTAAAAAGCAGTCTTCGGCACTGAAATAAGTTAGGGTATAGTACTGGCACATAGGAGACTCTTCACCCATTAGTTGTTCTATTCAGAGCATGCTTACTGACACATCCTTAACCCTCTTTTCTTGTTTAAGTTCCTTCAAGAGCACAGCTATTGAGAAAATGCAAATATCTTGAGGAAGGTGGATCTGTGTGGTCACCTGACTGTGGAACCCTGAATCTCATAAAACCTTGGCTATGTTCAGATTCAGATAAAGAAATAGAGTTGCCCATTTAGAAGAAATGTTTATGGCCTGTCAACTTTCTTTGGTGGATTTAGACCAAAGTTTTATGGTGTCTGTTATGCCTGTGTAGTTGGACCTTTCCATATACATGTAATTACAGTACTCTGTAACGGAACAAAGAAGCATATCCTTAGAGTTTTAAGTGAAAAATAAAGGAATCTTTTATCCCACAAAAGGGTCATGGTTCTTCATAAAGTAAATGATAGTTCATAGTGATATTTTTGTGTTGATTTTGTCAAAAAATACAAAAGAAAATACAGGTGTAAATGTACAGAAAACACACTGAAATGTATACAGAAAATGAAACAAAGTCCCTATTATCTCTCTTGCTGTGACTTTCCTTGGCAGACACAATCATAACCATTCTCGTCTCATCTTCAGAGCTGAAAAATTCACTGCAGTGTCATTTCCATTTTCTACAAATTCTTCTTCTGTTCCCATTGGTCTGTAGGGATAAATTTATATTGTAGAGTCCAGAACTAGTTTGGATACTGACAGCATTATATCATTGAAAATCCAGACTAGCAAATAGAACACTTGGCAGAAAATTTGCTTAGTCGTTGTTCTACATGGTTGTCATTCAAACGTCACATTTTTTGTCTGAAATTGGACCCATTTGAAAACCCAAAGCAAAATCTGTGTGAAAAAGATTAACAGCAATGAAACTTCCACACAGATGAATTTCTGTTGATTTTATTATATAGCTATGACTCTTGAGTTTGTGTGGAAGTGAAGCCAAATTCCTCCCAAAAGAATTTCGTATTTGTTGATGGGCTTTTTTTCTTTTTTTTCCCTCTAAGTTTCAATTTTACTCCAAAATTAGCAATTGTAAGATATGAGATATGGTAGATTCAGTTGTCTAGATTATGCTTTATTATGCTTCTAATGTGTATGTATGGATACTTTTCTTAAACATGAACACAGTTTGTGTCATTTTAAATAGTCAAACTTGAAATATAGAGTTCAAATATTTCTTTATACACTGCATGACAGGTTGTGACTTCCTTTTTGTATGGTGAAAATTCAAATAAGTTTTAATACTTATGAAGGGTTACGAAATTCTAAACTATTTAATGTATTAAACTGCTGGCATTTTCAGCATAAATCTTATGCAAATAAAAGACCTAAAAAATGTTTTTCTAATACCTGGAAAAAATATTACCTGTATTATACATGTTCAGCTCAGTGGATAAAAGTGATCCGCCCTCTCTTTATAAATATCAGCTTATTTGAGCTGTGAGGGGAGAAGGAGAGAGAGTGGGTAAAGAGAAAGTAAGGGAATGTTACGTATTGAATGTGGATATTTGTTTTGAAAAATATATCATAAAAAATAATATTGGAAAATGGGAAAAGAACCCCAGCTGACTGGCAGCTGATAAAGCACAAAGAACAGAATCTGGTCCAGTCAGCCACACCTCAATCCTTGGGTAGCTGATGGAGCAATTATTCTTTGAAACTAGTTCTAGACACATGAAGGACAAGAAAGTGATTAAGAATAATTATCATGAAAGGGAAATCATGCTTAACCAATGTTATAGCCTTATACAATGAGGTGGCTAGCTTGGTAGATGAGGAAAGATAAGTGGATGTGTTTACCTCGACTTTAATAAGGCTTTGGACATGGTGTCCCATGATATCTTCATAGACAAGCTGAAAAAGTATAAGTTAGATAAGTGCACAGTGAGGTGAATGAAAAACTGAACTACTGGACCCAGAAGAACTCCTAGTTCCACTCCTGGTGGCATGTTACTAATTTTGATCCTGGGTCCAATACTCTATAACATTTTCATTAAGGACCTGTACTCTAGGACAGTGCACCCTCAGCAAGTTAGTAAATGATACAAAACTGTGAGGAGTGGGTGGTGTATCATATGGGTGTGTTGACATTGAGAAACCTCAACAGACTAGAGAAGGATCTCATGAAGCTCAACAAAAAGAAATGTGAAGTACTGCATCTGAGAATGAGTAGACCCAAGCATCTCTGCCTACTGGGAATCAGCTGGGTAGAAAGCTATTCCTCAGAGAAGAACCTTGGGAATCCTGATGGGCAGCAAGCTGAATCAGCCAGCAGTGCATCCTGGTGGCAAAGAAGGCCAGAGGCATCCTGGGCTGCATTAGGAGGAGCATTGTCATGGCCAGCAAGTGGAGTGACTTGATCTTTACATTCTGCTCAGTTCTGGTGATGCACTTGAATTGCTGTGTTCAGTTCTGGGCTGCCCAGTACAAGAAAGACATAGACGTACTGGAACAAATCCAACACAGGGCCAAAAGAATGATGAAGGAATTGGAGTAGCAATCACATAAGGAGAGGCTGGGATAGATGGAACAGTTCAGCCTGAGTAAGAGAAGGGTCAAGAGGAAGATCTTACTAGTGAGTGGTGAAACACTGGGACTGGTTGCCCAGGGAGGTTGTGGAGTCTCCATCTTTTGGAGGTATTAAAACCTGACCATACACAGTCCTGCCAAACCCACCATAGGTGACCCAGCTTAAGCAGGAGTGTTGGACCAGATGATCTCAAGGGATAGTTTGTATCCTCAGCCATTCTGGGATCCTGGGATTCCAGATGTCTACCATGTGTGTGCTTTGGCTGGATAGAGCTCATTTGGAGCTGGTATTCACCATTCCTATGAAAATTTCAAAAGATTTTGATACGCAAAACTTTTTTCCCATCTCTAGTTGGAAGTTTTGAGTTGCAAGATCTTGAATGAAAATATACAAAGCCTTCCATAAAATTGCAGAAGGAATAAATGCTCACAAAATCAACTTATTAAAAGCAATTCCCTATGAAAAATATTCTCCAAAATTTTTGAAGAAAAGAATTCTGTGCATATAAGTAGAAGACAGCAAACTGCAGTACTTATTTAAATTTTGAAGACTGCTTGCTTTACAGGAAAAAACATATATTAACAACTTTTGCATCTCACAGCTGATGCTTTAAGGAAGGTTCTTTTCCCCTTCTAGCCTTACGTCCTCCATCCAGATATTTTAATTACACCATTTTGGAATATGGCTTATTTTTTAAAAAACAAAAACAAAAAAATCAATAAACAACAAAATAACAAACCAACTTTTTAGGACTCATCAGAAGAAGACTGAAAAGAATAACTCTTGGAATTCACATTGTGAACTTCCTGGGACAGGAAAAGTCACTGCAGTCTTTCTTTCTCCCTTTTGCTCATTTTCCACTGTGGCGGAGAAAGGAGACCCCTATTATTTTGTTTTCTCCTCTGTCTTCTGCAGGAGTTGCTATGGTTACAAACTATTCAACCAGACTGGCATTTCTACACACACAATCGTGCTTAGCGAAAATGGAACTGAGCTCTCCCATATATTCTACCACTCCCCATCCTCACCTCCTGCCACCCTCTGCTTCTTAGAAAACTTTGATACTCTTAGGGAGGTTTGCTTAGTTAGAAACATGAAATGTTTTCCACTACCAGGCTAACAATGATGACATATCTCTCATGTCTAAGACAGAATTTTGTTACTGCAAATACATGTACATAGTTATGCATGAATACTAGTCCTTTGGAGTTTAAAAGACCTGCTCACATAAAGAAAGTTACCTGTGAGTGGTTGTTTTACTTGTCACTTATGTTATATCCTCCTCTTTAGGTAAGATCACTGAAAGATGATTCTAATAGAGTATCTAGGACAATGTTTAATGTAGAAATTTTAGACTGTAATTAATTCATTCATTTGGTAATGATACTAATTCTAATACAGGATAATACTAATACAGGATAAATGAAGATCTGTTCACCCATTTAAAAATGCATTTTTTCCATATGAAAGAGAAGCACTAGGATAATACATATATACACATATATAAAATAATAAAATCTACTTTTAATATAATCAAACACTTTTTGAAGACTGCAACAGTCAAAACTGGAAAGTGTTTGTGAAACATTTAATTAGTTTTAGTATCCCTTTAGGGCTAGAAACCTATTTGCACACCACTGGTTAAAGTTCTAAAATTTTGTGCAATTTTTTTTATGGTCAGTGCAAAATTTAAAATAGTTTCTTTGCCTTAGTGGCTTTCAATGCTTTTAAATAATTATGATTTGAATTTGTTAGTTCATGTCACTTGGATACTGCTGAGCTGGGCAATCTTTATAAAAAGTCATTGGAACATCATGCCACATACATGGTTGACTTTGACATTAATTTAGAATTTTTACTGCTTAGGATTTTCTTTTTCCTAGTGGTACTTGCCATCTATTCAGCCTCACAGCTTCTGCTGTTGATAACCTGTTACCAGTTCTGATCATCTGTGGGAGATGGGTTTTTTTGACGTAACTGCTGTGCCTTGTTTGATTCAGTTTTTCATTGCCCACTTTAGAGGGACCTTATTTGAGCAGTGCTACAATAACTTTTCTATCTTTCAACTCGGTACCAAAACAACCTTCTTTTACGTCAAAAGAAGTCGCCTGTAGACTACATTAGCAATTGCACATTGCATTTGCCCACAGTGCAAATGGGCAATTCAATCCCATGAAAAGCAAACAAAAACTAGGCATTTATTACTTTTACTCATCTATAATTTTTCTTTCCTCCTATAGAATCGTGAGCTTTGGGACTGATAGTCATCATACAATAAAGTAAGGCTTATTTTTCTCATCAAACTGGTCTGAAAACTCACTTTAGTGATTCTGTCAGTTAACAGGACAAATACAGAAACTTATCATTCAATTCAGGCAACAAGACTGCCTGATCTGTGAAAATTTTGGAACTAATAATACAGCAAGAATTTAGTCCCCTTAGACACTTACTTGGTTTTGGGGAACAAAAGATTTCATTTTACCTGGCAAAAGGTCTTTGTAGTTTTGAGCAGAACAAAACAGACTTCTTCCTAAATATTTGAAAAGTGCTCTCAGCCACAAAAGGAAGCTATAGATATAGGTGGGTATATATATATAGTTTTTATAGCCATGAACTCCAAATTTTCTAGTTCTTCTGGATTTCTGAGATATTCTAGGGCATCTCAAATAGAGCTCCTCATTGCTGAGCAGTTGAATTCTGTCCTAAAACACAAGAAAAGAATGGCTGCGAAGGTATCTTTGGGCTAACTGACCACTGAATCAACTGTTGAACACTGTTAGATTAAGAATTTGCATTCTTAGAAACGACTGGGTTCAGGTTGACAATCAGGAGTGCTATGGCCCAGTTTGGATGAGTCTGAAAGAAGATCTGGCAATAATAAACATGCTTAGTAGAGCGTATGAAAAGCATAAAATCACAGAATTATAGAGTAGAATCATCAAGGTTGGAAAAGACCTTCGAGTCATTGAGTCCAACATTTTATGGAACGGCACTTTGTCAACAAAAGCAGAGCACTAAGTGCCACATCCAGTCACTGAACACTTCCTGGGATGGTGATTCCATCAACTCTCTGAGAAGGCTGTTCCAGTGCTTAACCTCCTTTTCTGTGAAGAAATTCTTCCTGATGTCCAACCTGAAGCTCCCCTGGTGCAGCTTGAGGCCATTTCCTCTGGTCCTGTCACTAGTTGCCTGGGAGAAGAGGCCAATCTCCATCTTGCTAGTC
Organism: Cephalopterus ornatus; assembly: GCA_013396775.1. Lineage (NCBI taxonomy): Eukaryota > Metazoa > Chordata > Aves > Passeriformes > Cotingidae > Cephalopterus > Cephalopterus ornatus. The sequence goes on from VZRE01011751.1 coordinate 183,976, forward strand.
ATTTTTCAGGTAAATGTAGAGAGCGATAAGGTCTCCCTTAAGACTCCACTTCCCCAGAATAAACAATGCCAGTTCCTTCAGCTGCTCCTAATGGGATTTGTGTTCTAGACCTTTCACCAGCTTCACTGGCTTCTTTGGACATGCTTCAGGACCTCAATGTCTTTCTTGAATTAAGAGGCCCAGAACTGAACACTGGAGTTGCAGCCTCACCAGTGCCAATTACAGATCACTTCTCTAGTTCTTCTGAACACACTGTTCTTGATACAAGCCAGGATTCCATTGGCTGGCTTGGCTACCTGGGTTCACTGCAGGCTTATGTTCAACTGGCTGTTGACCAGCACACACAAGTCCTTTTCTGCTGGGCAGCTTTCCAGTCACTCTGCCTCCAGCCTGTTGCACTGCCTGGAGTTGTGACCCTAGTGAAGGACTCAGCACTTCATCATATTGAACCTCATACAACTGGCCTCGGCCCATCAATCCAGCCTGTCCAGATCCCTCTGTAGTGCCTTCCTGCCCTCCACCAGATCAACACTTGCACCCAGCTCAGTGTTATTTGCATATTTACTCAGGATGCATTTGCTCTCATCCAAATCATCAATAAAGATACTAAACAGGACTGGCCCCAATATTGAGCCTTGGAGACCCCAACTAGTGACCAGTCACCAACTGGATGTAGCACCATTCACCAGCACTCTTTGGGTCCAGCCAGTTTTTATCTCAGCAAAGAGGGCACCTGTCCAAGCCGTTGGCTGCCAGCTTTTCCATTTTTCCAGTTTCTTCTAAGTTCTTTCATGAATGATCTGTCAAAGTGTAATAAATACGGCACACTAAGGGCACATCAGACTTACATCCCTATATAATTTCTCTTAGCAATCTTTTATGTTCTATGAAATTGTCTACATATATGCTGCACAGCAAGTAAATGAAGCAGCAGGAAATAGTGGACAGAAACAAAGGACCCCTGCTAAAGGGGCATCAGACTAACACATATCTTGTGGCATCAATTTAACCAAAAGGAAAATTGTTTAGATTTATCTTCACTTCATAAAGAACTCAAGAGTAGAAGACGAGTAAAAGATTTCTGGAAGTCATTATGGAAACAAAATACCTGATAAGTAAGGTGAGTAATGCATATTGAGCACAATAGAAAAGATAAAATTTCTCATTTTGATCTAATCAGTAAATTGGTCCATCCAGACTTGAATTTCCCACTATATATATATAGTGAGAAAAAAAAAAAATATATATATAACACTCTAATATCAGCAGGCACTTCAGATTTCCATTTATATAAATTAAATTTTATTTTCTAAGGATATGAACTCCCACTGACTTCAATGTGAGTAATATTGTTTCTTTGAGGAACTGAGGCAATGCATAAAAGTAACTGTAGCCTGGCATGGCATGGCATGGAGAAGCACAGACTTCTTCCAGTTACTTTTGTTTGCCTGTATAACAAAATAAAAAAAGAAAAATCGGAATTGTATTTTGTAGGGTTAAGAATTAGTTTAGATTATTATTGTAAACCACGAAAATTTACTTATATTTTTTCTTTTCTAGTTCATACATTTGAAGTATCATCATATATTTCTGGAAAGCCAAGGTAATGGTGTCGTAGATCAATAACTTTATGTTAGCATAAAGGAATCCAGTTAGGCCTGGATTCACCATGCCAGTTTTAGTCATCAAGGCATCTAAATCAGTCTTTCCACACTCGTCAGAGAGTCAGATGTTTTTGAACAGTGATTGAAATATTAAGCTACTCCAATTATAAGCAGGTCAACTTGCCCTTTGAAGAACTTCTCTTTTCCTTATCATTGATTAGGTAAATATCTAAGAATCAACTGATTCCTTAACAGAGCATCTAAAATCAGGTCAAATGGCTACTGTATGTTTTACTGTGGTTAGAGAAGTAAACAGAGACTGGGCACAATGGCCAAGAGTGCTCCTTTCTCTGCTGCAGAATTTGTACAACAAGTGGTTCTTAGATACTTCTAACCGCCAACCACAACATTTTCATATCAAGGCACATACACAGGCATACATTTAAAAGACATACTAACTATCCTCCATGACAACCTCCTACCATCGGAGCCACTTTTCCTAGTCACCCTAGGTACTTTTTCTTGGCTAGAGTGCAATCAGGCCAGTGCTTTTCATCTTCACGATTTATTTTTTTTGTGTGTGACCAGCCTGATGATTCTGACATTACAGAATCATGCCAGCTCCCATGCAGAGGATAATCCTCCTCCTTAATTGGAACTGCTCAGTGTAACCAGCAGAGTAAGAAACCACTGCTGCTGCAAGATCACCTGCTGGCTGAAAAGGCATTTCAGACAGCCACAGGGAGCTGTGATCTAGCCTGTTTCACTTACTAAATCTTTGCTCCTGCAGTAAATTATTATCTTGCCTGTGTACTCAACGGAGAGAGTCTACTGAAGACCTTCAGAAGGAAATTTTGTCTCTTTCAGACTTTTAGCTCTCAGATAGAATGGTGCAGAAAGGATATATTTTTGTGTAAAACAAAAAAAATCCTTTTTTAAATTAACCTAATTAAAGTACTAGGTAGTGGATCAGTTACTTGGTTGGGTCCTTTTATAGTAATATAGTCTAGTTTACTGAAGACTGATACCCTGCAATGTATCAGAGAATTTACACTGACCGTAGCAGAAATAAAAAGAAAAAAAAACATTTCCTTTTGATAAAAAAAATAAAAACAAAAGGAAAGAAATAATGAAAAATTATATTTAAGTATGAAGGAATTAAGGTATGTAAATAGATTTACACACATGACCAAGGAGCATCAGACATAAAACTGGTAAAAATATAAGCCAACATGCATCGAAGACATTTTCTAACATTCAGAAGACATGTGTGTGTAAAAAATCCTGCGTGCATGTGCAGCTGAGAATTTTGAGACTCAGGAACAAAGTTCTGCTGAGGGAAAGATCTGCTTAATGAGCTCATTAATAACAATCTCATTGGTTAAAACTCTCCTTTCCTATTCTGTCTACCCTTGACCTGCATATATTATGCAGGCTTCAAATAGCTTTTTAGCTGTTTTGTTGAATAGATGAGTCTGCTGTATAGCTAAAGCACATGACCTTCAGATGCTTTTTCAAACAAAACAACATCAGTCTGTCAGAGACTGCCAGGAAAAAAAAAAAGGCAAAAATAAGCAAAAAACCCACACAATAGTAGATCTTATTTTCCATTTCAGTCAGAATCTTTCTTGTTGTTGCTGTTTTCAGAGCTGAAGTGAACCTGATCTGTAAAGCAACTTTCTAAACAGAACAGGGAATACAGCAAGATGAAGATTTTCAGTTTTAGTGATAAATCTTTTGATTACTATTTTCTACCTGAAATTATGTATTCTTGGCTTACTGTCATCTTCAAAGATCTTTCTTCTAAGCATGCCCTTAGAAAAAATTGCTGAAGCTTCATAAATGTTATCTGAGAATTTTTATAATTCATTCGAGTTACATATATGGAATTAATACCCTGTATTTGTTGGAGACTAAATAAGATTCCTAAACTGGTCTAACAATAAATCTGAAGAGAAATGTCAGTATTAAATAACATTTCTATACTTTGAATTTATTAGAAGTACCCTGAGTTGTATCAGACAGGCATTTTAATGGTGCTCTTTCATCAAGTATTCAATAATCTTTATCCGACTGTATGATATTAGGCTAAATTATATTGGTTACCAATGGAACCCAATGACATGTATTTGTTTTATCTTAGACTCTAGTACATCCAGCCTTAAATGAAGATCTTATTACCTGTATAAGTGCAGAACTGGAAAGACTTCCCTTACCCAAAACAATTCAGTGCCTGATATAAGAGATTGATACCAATGATCTGCCCATGTGATTTAGGATCTGGTAGAATTAGAATGTGAAACTAGTAGGATGATGAACATACAAAAAGGTTTAAGTTTGTGCAATAAATCTAGTCCAGGTTTTTGCCAAAAGTTGTGGCTAGAAATTGACCATTTCAATCACAAAAAATCAGTGCTGATTTACAATTCTCACATATTCACATTGGCCTACTAGTGATGATCCCCATATGAATCTGGACTTGGGTCAAATTCGTGTTTACTGGAACCCAAAACAGAAGAGAGTCATCTGAGTGTAGTGCAACTTACTGTAACCACAGACATTCATAAGTGTCCTTCTTTACAGCATACTTGAGAAATTTTATTCAGGCTAGGTTTAACAGTGCAGTCCTCTACAGCCTCTCCAACTGTAGCTACCTTCCAACCTGTAAAAGAGAAAAAAGAAACCCTCTTCCTTTTCCTCTTTCTTATGGAACGACAAGTTTTGTATGAAGGTGAAAAATACCCTCTCTGAATTCCTAAAAATTTTCTCTGGTCTTCAGAAAAATCTTGGGGGGTGGGTGGGGAGTGAATGTGCTTATGCTTTTGTAAATACAATTTAAAAAAATATAAGTCCACATGCCTTTAACTCCTTAACTTTTATGGCACACGTGAGTTGCCAAATACCAGCATATAACACGTACTTGGCATAGAATGAACGAGATCAGACAAACATTTTAGCTCTATGGAGATCTAGATCTGTTTCTGACAGCAGTTAACCCTCTGATACATTAATAACTATATACAGTCTAATTAGCTGGGTCAGTGGTGTATGTAATGTAGCTAGCTGTATGGTTTCCAGTCCCAAAGCTCACTAGTTCAGGTTTAAGATCTAGTTTGAGGAGTATGCTGTACATTCCATGAATAAGCAGAGACACTATGTATAGTTTCCTCCTTTTTTCCAGTTCATGGACATAGAAGATTGTCAAACTGTAGGAGTTTGTCAACAGTTATGTCAGCTACCAAGACAAAAACTTCATGAAATACATAAATACATAGATCATGAACAAAAGGAATTCAATAGCAGAGCTGAAAATTATTTCAGCAACTAGACCAGATGTGCTTAGTTCCTCTTTTTGCTGATCATCATGGTACAGCTGTTTCAACTGTATCACTTTAAATACAGAAGTCTTTTAACGACTTTCAACTCTAAAGAGTTGCTAGCCTAAGCTGCTGTGATGTTTTACATCCCTACAGTTAAAAACCATTGCAGATATTCCACAAGCTTTCTTCCTGTGTGATAATGCTTGTTTTTTGAAACTATGGAGAAAATGTTTGCTGTTGAAATTTTACCCTTCGCAATGCTGGCAGATTCTACAAATTGTTTAAAAGAACATCAATGCTATATATATAATTTTTTTCATGTTGGAGAGCTGCAGAAGCAAAGACAAGACTTTCCTTCAAAACCAAAACGAAAAGAAGGTATCCGGTACCTTTCAGAAACGCTCAGAAACACATACGCTCTGCTGATCTTTTCATATTTTCTTCAGAGGAACGTTTTATGTTTAACACTCCCCTGTTTTTCTAAATTGCTTTCACTTGGTCTCAAATGTGCTGTTTCCCAGAGTCTCAGGGTGTTGTCCTGGTTTCTCTTGAGTTCAAAGACATGGTTTGTGTTCCTCTTTCTGTACAGAGCCATATGATATAAAAACTAAGCTGAGGGTAAAGAACAAACAAAGCAGTCCTTACTAAAATATTTGGCAGTATGGTCTATCAATCACTTTGGCAGGAAAATATCTCACAAACAGACCTTTTAATTTTTTTTTTTTTTTTGAGGAGATAGCAGAATGAATTCTGGCTTAGGACATGGCAATGTGAGTAGGAAATTACTCAGCTGAAGCAAACAGAATATAATAAAAGCAAAACTACATTTAGTGGAAAATTAAGTAAATCCATTGTATTTCTTTGGATTTTTATAGATATTTTGCTGGAATACACTGGAGACAGTTTGCTTATAACATAGCTAAGTAGACCTGAACTGTGAAAGTGCTGAATGAGTGCAGTGTCTAAGAATTTATTTTTTTAAAATAACAGTCTTTTTTCCATGGTGACCTAAAGGTAGAACTATTATCACAAAAATATTACGTATTCCTGCTTCCATTAATGTTAAGAAAACATAGGTAGAACATAGGCTAGAGAATTATTTCTGAAAATAGTTGACACTTTATAAATGCAGGCCTAGTAAAACTCAGAGAACTCAATTACTTTAAAAAGTATATTGGACAGAATTCTTGTTTTAGGTACAGTGGATAAATAGAATATAACATGTAATACATATTATATATATATAAAAATATATTAGTATAATATAGTGTGTATAGATATATATTATTTATATATATATATATATAAGGTTAGTACACCTAAGAGTAGCAGGTGAATATCAGTAAAATGGAAGGATTCTCAAAGAAAAAATAATTAAAATGAAAGGCTCATGGAGGGTACCTTTAATAAATTTCTAGTCTGTTCAAGCGTTGAAGTTGCCTTTTAATCACAATCATATGCACCACATTGGATTGCAAGAATGGCCCATAATGGATAAGAACATATGTTCTTTCTGCCCAGCCTCTTGCCTCAAACAGCTACCAGTGGGTCAATAGATAAGCATATCACAGTGTGGTAAAGACTGAAAGTCTGTCCCATGCTCTGCATCCTTTCCTGTTTGTTCTTCCTTCTTACTCTCAGCCCCACATGTACCACTAGGTATATTCACAGAATTGCACAATAACAAAAAAATTAATCAAGTTTGATTTAATCCAGATCAGTGCCCTGTGAATAATCATGACTAATTGCTGAATTGTAATTCATATATTTATTTTTACTTTATGCAATATTTCATAAAATATGAAATATGTTTGAAAAAATCATTGGGGGTGATTTGGTTTGAACATTCTAATTATAATTTTTTATAATGTTAAAAAATATATTTATGGAAAAAATTAATAATCAATCTCTATTCATGTTTTCTGTGACACGTGGTCTTACCACAATTTCTGCTTGTGTAAATGTAATAATCCTAACAGTTTAACTACTTCAGTAACTATATTTTATACCTATTTGATTTTCCAAAGAAGGAAGAAGTGGACATAAAAAAATATCCATTGAACACTGACTCTACTTATGTGATTGGAGAAAACACACACTTTAATAAAATATCAAGTAATTAGAACTGGAAATTCATAGAATCATATGATGGTTTGGGTTGGAAGGGACCTTAAAGATCATATAGTTCCAACCTCCTTGCCATGGGCAAGGACACCTTCCACTAGATAAGGTTGCTTAAAGCCCCATCCAAACTGGCCTTGAACACTTCCAGGGAGGGGACATCCACAACTTCTCTGGGCAACCTATTCCAGCGCCTTACCACCCCCACTGTAAAGAATTTCTTCCAAACATCTAATCTAAACCTGCCCTCTTTCAGTTTGAAGCCATTCTCCCTTGTCCTATCACTACATACCCTTGTCAAAAAACCCTCTCCATGCCTCTTATAGCCCCCCTTTAGGTACTTCAGGCTGCTCTTAGGTCTGCCCCAAACCTTTTCTTCTCCAAACTGAACAGCCCCAACTCTCCCAGCCTGTTTTCATAGGACAAGTGCTCCAGCCCTCTGACCATCTTTGTAGCCCTCCTGTCACCTGTCTCCAGTAGGTCCAAATTAAAGCAGAGTCTTAGTAGCACATCTGCATGTTGCAGTGTTTCTGTATATTTGTCATGAATACTTCTGTCTAAAACATTTACATTCATGAGGTTAAAGTTATTTCAGTTCCATAATTGAGATAATATTCAAGGGCAGCACCAAATTCATTTCTGACATATCAAATTGAGGGGAAATAAGAACTAGATCCAGAAAGACAGAAATATTAACCAACACACAAGTTAATTGTGTATTATAGTCACCAAAACACTAAAAGGGGTAGAAATTCCCTTAGCATTACTTAAATTGCAGGCTAGGATGCATTTTTCAAGAGAGGGAATGATTTTTTTTTTTCTGTGAAATCCTCAATGTTATACACTTTTTATTTTAAATGTGATAACAATGGAGTTTGCCTATTAGATAATTGATTTTCAACGTGTTCTGTTATACATTTTGAGTGAATGCATCCAAAACTAATTAACCCAGAATGGATTTCCTCCCAGTTTTTAAGGTTAGTTGATTAAGAATTAGAACAGAGTAGTTGTAAAAAATCTCCGTCTAGGGTATAAAGGAACAAAGTGTATTTGTCATATTGACTAAAAAAAATAAATCTTGAGCATCTACAGTACCTTTCCTGAATAACAGAGAGAATATAATCATCTAAGATAGGACAAATGTGGCAAAAATTTACTAACTTCAGTTCCCTCAGAGAAATGCAGAGACAGTCTGTCAGTGTCTTAATGCTCCTAAGGTCCAAAGTTTGAGTAGACCTAGATGAACTTTGTGAGACTAATAAATGTATTTCAACGACATGTAATGCAACTGATTTTTCAGGTCCTATAAGTGTGAGCTGTTTGTAACCATGCAATTTTTTACGTATCTGCTCATGTCTCTAAATTACTGTATGGCAGTTCAATTCAAACAACACTTCTGTCAAAGACAATATTTTTGGCACTTTATGCTCACCATGAGATGGATCATCTTTATCACTTGACAGTTCCTGTTTGTGTTCTGAGTAAGAGAAACTTTGAAGGAAAAAAAAACTTTATGAAAAAAAGCTGGAAGGAAAATGGTAGAGCTGTGAAGTTTGAGGTACATAGGTACTTTTAGCCTTTTTTCTTTTTTCTTTTTTTTTTTTTTCCCCTGGAATACCTACCTGTTTGACCTTTCTTTGGTGTCTTTATTCAATTTTAGCAATAGTTGGGAGTTCATTTGCTGATTTTTCTATAATTTCATAAGATTTAGGGCCATCTACTCTTTTCAAACTTAGCTCTGAAAAACTTAAAAATATCTGTGTAGTCCTTGTAGCAAAAACTGAGGTCGGTGGTAGGAAGATCAAAGACATAGACTGACCTTGTGTGAACAAAAATAGTAGCAGGAAAAATTTATATGCTTCATAAAATACGTTGTAGTTATGGCCAAAATATAAGCTTGTGATATTGTTCTGGGCCTGAAAATTAATTTCAAGATAATCCAAACAAAGGTTAAGTCTTTCAGAAGAGACTTTTGAATGGAAAATAATTCTTGATGTGGTTTTAAGTAAGCATGTTCTCCATTATATATTTCTTCTGGAATTTTATGTGGTGCTTCTCATATTAACATCAAAGTGTTTTGGAAATTTTAACTAAACTCTGTTAGTTATTTGACAACAAGCTGAGATGTTTATGAGACAAAGTATGATCATTAATATGGTTTTACTAATGAAGACAGTTGCATAGAAGTAAGGCTAAGAATGTCCAAGAGTTTAGGTATCAATTTGAGATGACAAAGATCTGAAGGTTTTTTGTTTGGTTGGTTTTTGTTGGTGCTTTTTTCCCCCCAAAGGATTCAAATAGGACTTTATATGTCCCTGGGCAAATCACATCTCATTTTAAAAACAATTAGCTTTAACTATTTTTAGCAGTAGTGGGCACACATCATGCAACCTTCAAATTTCTTCTGGAACACTTCATAGCTTAGAAGTTTGCTGTTCTCTTCTGAGCTAAAACACTTAAACTTCATGTCCCATGATTTCCAGAAGTGCATCAACCACAAGATAATTTGCTAATTAGAACGGATGGGACCCATAAGGATCATCAAGTCCAACT